>BMAW01033385.1:127387-223246 GCA_019974015.1 Nephila pilipes
TTTTACACATGTTCAGGAACAACAGCAACAATCAAATAATTCTTCGAGTACCAGCCTGGGCAGACGTTTTATTCTTGTTTCATTTTAAAAATTAAGAAGAAAAAACAGACAGATTACTTTGTGCCGAAGGGCGGAGCAGAACACAACAGAAGGCAAAAAAGGATGAGAGAAAGGAAAGAGACGTATAAATTTTTTTTCAAAGTTTTTAGTTTTATTTGTTTTCCCCCCCTGCCAATACTAGTACATTTCGGGGTTTCTTTTTTTATGATTTATATAGTAATGCAAGGTCGATATTAAAAAATATAGTGGTAGTTAAAATTTAACAATATGAAAAATAATGACCAAAAATGGTCTTATGATAAGTGAAAATAAAGAAATTAAGCATTTTACAACATCTTTCCTGAAGGGAGAGGAGAGGAGAGAAAGGAAGAAAAACCTATTTCCTAAACACCTCTAGTGTGAACCTCAGTAGCGGTCAAGATTATAGGTGTTACAAAAAAATGCAGTTGAGAGGAGATGAAACTGGCCGAATGTGTGAATGTTTTTACGAACTTAGTGGTGGGAAATAGTGTTTTTAATGATGATCGCAATGCCGCCGCCCCAATGCGTTAAGCAATCAGAGGGGTGGACGTTATAATTTGGAATACGGAGGGGGTCGAGTGGGTTTAGGTGACTCTTCTGGAATCGGATTATGTCTGAATTGTGTTCTAAGATGAAATCTTTGAGTTCGTCGATTTTGGTTTGCTGGCCGTTAGCATTTCAACTTGGAATGAGTTTAGTTTAGTATTAGTTTTTTTTTTATTAACGTCGCACTAGAAGCAACACGAGGGCTATTGGCGACGGACCTTGTAATTTTGAACCACGGTCAAGTGACGAGGACGACACCTGAGCTGGCACCCCCCTCTCCTAACATCCACACCACGCCAACGGGAGGACTTTGGGCCCCGAACAGATTTAACGTGCATCAGCCCCGGCTACACGGCGGGTCTTTGGCGGCCAAGGATCGAACCCGCGACTGAACGAAAACCGCCGGCCACTAGTCCACGAACTTGATCACTAGACTACCGCGGCCCTTAACTTGGAATGAGAAGCAGGGTGAAAAAAAACGGGGGAGGACTGAACATTAAGACCAGATATTGCAGATTTGTGGGATGGTATTAAATTGAATTTCAAATTTTTGGCACGTATTAATTTTTGGGTTGGAGAATTGTGAGGTGAAATTTTTGAAGAAATCTATGTTTTTGGTGATTTTGTTCATGTTAAATAGTTTTAAAAAGCTTGCAATGTCAGCGAAAAAAGATGATGAAGCAGGAAGAGTGTTGGGATTGGATGGATTAATGAAGTGTGTGGAAGTTTGATCGGGGAGTGGTTCGGAGCTATTGGAGAGTTTGGAATTTTGAGGAGGCGGTGCTTCAGTGTTGTTTTTTGTATTTCGTTCTGCTCTTTCCTTCCATGCTTTGGTTGATGGTGCGGGAGAAGGTTCGAAATTGGGTGGATTTTTAGAACATTCGGAATAATTTGTTGAGTGGTGTCCTCTGCAGTTGCAGCATTTAGGGAGAGGGGTGTTAACAGGTTTAGGGCAATCCTTAGAAAGATGATTAATGGAGTATTTAAGACATCTGGGAGATCTAGTGTAGTATTTTGAGTGGTGATAGAATGATTGACAGAGGTAACATTGGTTGGGTATTGCACGTTTGCGGAAGGGTTCGATTTTTATTTTAAGATGTCCAAGATGGTTTATAGAAAAAATTTCTTCATTTTTGGAATTTTTAAGAACTTGAATATGGAAGAGGGGCATTGCTTGATTGATTTTAGGGGATTTCATAATGTGGCAGGTTTCTACTTTGTATTCATAGCTGCTAATTCGGAAATTATAGCCACATGGTCAGTGTCGATTGGGAGTCCACGAATTACAAATTTAGTTAGTTTTCACCGGGAAGATCATAAGTATGGGATTCGAGTTTGGTGTCGGCGATATGTTTTTGTATTGCGCTATAAGATTCGATGGATGATAGGAAGAGTTTAAGATGAGTGCCGTTGATTTTCCCTATTGTATTTTCAGAAGTAATACTGTTGATTGAAGTGTTTGTTTCTGTTAAATTTTTAACTTCAGTAAGGACTATGTATGGGATTTTAGGAGTAGCGGAGATTTTAGTGTCGGGTTCATTTTGATCAATATCAAGTAGTTGGAATCTGTTAGCAAGGGGGATTGTGTTATCAGGTCGGAATTTTTTTGAAAAATTGTAAAGATCTGTGATTTTAAGGGTGGATGACTTTTTTTTACGTTTCTGAGTTTCAAATCCATCATTATCAATGGGGAGTTGAGATAGAGGTTTTTTTAGAAAATTGAGTTTTAAGAGAGTATTAAGTTTCGTATTTATGATTAAGGTAAGCACGGAAAAGCACGTGTTCAAATATTAAAATATTTCGGTTTTGGGTATCTGTAAATGTCAGTTTTCCGTCAGGGCCAATTTCATCAATTTTACAGAATAGAAGTTCTGAAATTTGTTCAAAGTTATTAATATTGATTAGTGTTACTAATTAAGAGCATTGTGCCTTTGTAAGGTAAGAATTTGAGGCCAGCCAGGCACTTACTTCATCGGGAATTGGAGAAATGATCGTAGCAATTTCCATGGCATCAGAACTAGTTCCGGAGTCAGTCATCTTGTTCAGGGTCGGTCCAGATCAGAAATCGGTTGATAGAAGAGGTGGCTTAATCCCAATTTCAGGATAAGCAGTGAAGAAAATTGTTTGCGAAAGCAAAAATACAACGATGCAAACGGATAGCGAAAACACGCAAGAAAGGAGAAGCGGAGCGAGCAGAGAGCACAAACAAACAGCCTGGTGGCAAAGCACCGAATGTTTAGGAAGCATCCAAATAATCTTTAAGTCAATTGCAGTGAATAAAATATTCTGTTTTTTTTTAAATCATTCATTGACGATATTGTGCAAATGGAATTTCCATTTATTATTACCACGAATCATTTCAAATTCATTCAATAAATTCATTTCCGAAAAGTAAAAAAAAAAATTAATCATATTTATAAACTTTCCAGAAAAATGAAGTGAATTTTATCAACTCATTAAAAATCGCTTAATATTAAAGAGTGTTTTAGAATTTTTACTTATGCATAAGAACAATACGCATTGTAACTATCATCATTTCTGTTTTGATTTGAAATAAATGTGACTAGAAAATTAAAATAAACCAAGCTTTTATTTAAAGGCGGACAAAAAGATATAATAATTTTCTTAATGTGAAATATAATGCACAATTTCTATAAGCTTGTGGCGCTTAAGTAAGATACATAAGTAATAACCGTTAAATTAAGTACTCTCCCCATTACTATTTACTTATATAAGAAATCAAAAGAAGTATTACGGTCTGGACTAAAATGCAATAATAATAAGCAATTAAGGGAGCTCTATGTGTATGTGAAATTTCTGCTGAATTCAACGTCGTTAAGTGCAAGGACAGGGTCCTAGGCCCCTTCTCAATCCGTCATTCCTTGAGCGTTCCATATTGTGGTACTGTCATTGGAGTCACACGTGTATGCAAAATTTCAGCTCGATCGGATAATAAGAAGTGGGTTAAAATTCGAGTACAAATTTTGGATTCTTGAAAGATGTGCACACATAGATATATACATAGCAAGCTTGTAAAAAGGAGGTTTCTTTAAGATATTTTACTGAAACATCTACTTAATAATTTTGAAATTTGAAAAATCTGTTATTAGTAATAACAGTGAATATTACAAATGATATTTTCCAGTCATACCTTTGTAACGGTACTCACAACCTTTCCCACTTCAACTAGTCTCTTGTACACTTTTATGAAGTTGTTTGATGGGAGAAACGCGATTTGTGAATGATGCAAATCAGAATTACTAAATACAGTAGCAGTGGCGACTTGTGTATAGGCACTGCGGAACTGCAGCAACCCCAATATCCACTTGATATTATCGGTAGCATTTTATACATCGAGTCCTTTTTTTTAAAAAAAAAAAGTCTTTCTTAATACTTGTATTTGAGCTTAACGTCAACAACCATCTTCCAGTTTGTGAAAAAGATGCAAAAAATCTTTGGAAGCGTGCGATTCACAATTCCAGCGGTCGTGATGTTTGAATGTTGTGCGCATGCGCACATAGGAAGCTGCTCGCAATGCTGCAAAGTAAAGAAAGAACTGTTGTTCCCGCAGTGCCGACCCTGGGCATGCTAATGAAATGCAGCTTTTTTTTCCTTTTTTTTTTTTTTTTTTTAACTCCACGTGTGTTGTGCTTAAAAATCGTGTACCATATTCTTCAATGGGATAAAGTGTGGAATTAGATTATTTTATCCTGCTTCCTGCTCTCTATTTCATTTATTTATTTCGGTTATTTTTATTAACAGAAAGTTTTAACCATGGCCTTGATTCTTCAAGAAATATCTGTGACTGTAAATGAATTTTAGCAGCTTAAATTTTCACAGCAGTCTCTCTATGAGAAAGTTACAGAGGCGTAAGCAACAAGAAATATATTAGTAACTATAATTCTGAATAGAATCAACATAAAATTGGCTTTGCAGGTGTGAAGTAAAATATGCACTGTTTTTTTTCCCGTGTTTGCTGTCTTGAGGTGATGTAACATGGACAAAAGATGGTTTTTGAAATGCAAACAAAATGAAAGAAAAAATTGAAAATCACGTGAAATCAAAGAAGCACGTTGGCAAAGTAGTTACATTGTCACTTTTAGGAACTTTAACTATTACTGAGAAACTTAGTGAGGCATACAGACTTTCAATAATTGAACATGATATAAAAATTAAGAAGAAATATTTTGATAAAAAGAAATATTTTGTCCAAAATAATAGACTGCATTTTCTCTTGTGGAAAATTTGAAACTCCTTTACGTGGACATGATAAAGAAAACAATCCTGGGATATTTAGAGGATAGGTAAATTTGGCATCCAAATTAGATTCAGATTTAGAGAATCACTTAGAAATTGTGAAGTCTTCAAATCTGTTTCTATGGCCATTCAGAAAGAGATACTTGACTGCCTGCAACAAATATACCATGAAGAGATAAAGATGGAAAGCAGAAAAGCTTCCTTTGTAGCTATTATGGGCTGATGACACAACAAATGATCCTTGTTCTACGGTACGTATTGAATGGAGAAATATTTGAGCGTTTTTTGGTGATTCTTTATTCCTAAAAATCAAACTACAGATGCTCTTGTGCTCTTCTGTATTGCACATCTGTAATCTTCATATAGTATCTCGCTTCGGTCTTGGAGGCATCATCAGAACGTAACTGTCTCTATGCTAGAATGAATAAATAATCTTATTATGGAAAAAGGACTATTCCTTTCGGCAATGCTTTCGTTATGTTTTATTAATGTTAGAACAAATTTTTAACATCTTTCATATATGTGGGAAATACCAGAAGCGATGGAACTAGAAATTATTCGGGGTATTCACAATAACGGACACTTTAGAGCACAAAAGACCGAATATTTGATAAAAAGAGACTTCCACATCTCAAACGTTAAAAAGAAAATAGAGCAAGTCATCACGAATTGCGTCGAGTGCATTGTTTGTACCAGGAAAAGAGGCAAAGGAGATGATCTCTTAAATCCTATTCCTGAGGACAATATTCCTCTGAGCACATCATATAGACTTTAAAGGTCCTCTACCATCTACGAACAGACAATATCAGCACATTTTTACAGTTGTAGATGCATTTACCAAATACGTTTGTTTCTACCCTGTCAAAACAACATCTGCGGCAGAAGCATTACAAAAACTGAAAGTACAACGAGCAGACTTTAGAAATCCTTCCAGAATCATTTCTGACAAAGAGTCTGCTTTTACTTCTAAAGATTTTGAAGACTATTGTAAAAAGGAAGATATTCAACACATACAAATTACAACAGATGTGCCAAGAGCCAACTGCCCAATCGAGAGGGTGCATGGAACTCTCATCCCAGTACTTGCGAAATTGTCAATCAACAATCCAGCGAAGTGGTTCAAGTTTGTTCCTGACGTCCAAAGAATCATCAACAGCACCGTCAGCAGATCCACGAAATTTATTCCTTTTCAGTTCATGACAGGCGTCAAGATGCGAAACAAGACTGGTATGAAAATTAAAGAAATACTTTATGACGAGTACATGAATACGATCATTCAAGAGAAACAGACTCTTCTGGAAGAGGCAAAAGAAAATATCCTTAAAGTACAAGCCGAGAACAGACGCCAATATAATAAACATCGTCGAACTTCTCCAGTCTACAAAATAAAGGACTTAGTAGCAATTAAAAGAACTCAACTTGGCAGAGGTCTGAAGCTCAAACCTAAATTTTTAGAACCGTACAGAGTGGTTAAGAAGAAGCGTCACGACCGCTATGAAGTTGAAAAAGTGGGATGCCACGAAGGTCCTGCAACAACTTCCACTGCAGCTGACAACATGAAGTTCTGGTCAGATTTAATCTCTACCTGAACTGAGGAATTATACCAACTTTATTTTGCATAATCACATTCTGTAATGTTTTTTTTTTTTGTTTGTTTTCTTTCTTTCCGTGTCTTTTTAGAGTTCGGAGGCCTCACACGTCGATGGCTGAGTGCTGGGGGAAATACCAATGTCACCAACAGATGGCGCAGCGGCAGATATACCTCGATGTTACACAGTCGGCAGAGAGAGAGATGCTCTGAGGTTTGCGAGCAGGCAACATCAACTAACCTTAAGCTCCCGCGAAGGGGATGCCTGATAAATGTCTATGCTGACCGCGAGATGGCGAACAGGATCAAGAATTATCTTATGTGCTAAGAACGGCATAATGAATCTCCAACGCTGCAGACAATCCTCTGTATTCAGTTCTTCCAACTAAAGCTGTAATCACTGTCCGCATATCTTAATAAACGGACAATGTTGCTTCAAATGGGGTGAATGGTATAATTTCTAAATCAACACACCCTTATATATATAGTTATCTCCAATGTTTAAAGCCCGCCTGTAGAAAGCGTTTTGTGAAGAGGCGAGTGTAAGATGTAAGATGTCACCTACACAACCCCTCAGATCAGAACCAAACTCCAAGCAGAGCATATGAGTTTCAGACTCGGAGCAGAGAGTCTCAGTGTTAAAGTGTCAGTAAGTGATTTGACGCTCGAAAGTTTCTGCATCACGTGGTGATTCAAGTGCTAAAAGTAATCTGCACTGATCACCAATATAACGCGACTGGGTTTAAGAGAATAAAGGAATTGTTGCTATTACTTAAAAAAAATGTGTATGTCTGATCTCATATGAAGTTTAAAGATAAGTGAAACTAAGTTATAAGTGAAAAGCGAAAAAAGTAGTTTAGTGAAAAAGTGATAAGATAAAAAAAAGTTAAAAACTTAAAAAGTACATACATACATGTTATATATATATATATATATATATATATGGGCAAAAATTTAAGCTGTGATAGAAAACATCTAATCAAACAGTTTTCACCATACAATGCATATAGGCGAAGAGCAAGCGGTGAAAACCGCTAAAACCGTTACTGTTTCATGAAATAATGAAGTACCAAATAGGTAGAGGAATAATATTTAAAAAAAGTGACAGCATGTGTCGCAAAATCACAGAAACTGCTCAAAAGAACGACCGCTTGTAGTAAAGCAAGTGTCACATTTGCGATGTATCGAGGGGTGCGCTTTTTCAAACTCACCCAGCATTTCTCGGACAACGCCGACAGTAACGGAAATCCTGGCAACTAGGTCCTCGTCGATGGGGCTTTCATAAATGAGACTTTTCAAATGGTTCCACGGGAAAAAGTCCAGACAGCCTTGATGTGGGCCCATCCCGACCGATCTATCTTCCTGGAAATTAAAGGTCTAAAGCACTCCGCACATCCAAGCTGAAATGGGGTGGTTCTCAATCGATTTGTAACCTCATACGTTTTTGTCATGTTAGCTGCAATAGGTTGAAATAAGTTTGGCAATACCTCTTATAAAAATGTGAGGTATGTTCTGCTGTACAGTAGGAGTGACAGAAGGTATAGGCTGATCAAATGGCTAACCATAATTCCAGCCCAAATATTTACTCTGAAACACTTTTGATACGCATGGGGATATGTGTTGTTCGGATAGCTAGATGCTCTCCTATGACGGTTGTGCATATTAGAAATCCCTTCACGGTAAAGGTGCATTCATCCGTGTATAGCACATGTGCACTAAAATCAGGCTGAGCTGCTAGCCGTGGCAAAAACCAACGTGCAAACTCGACACGTGGTGCATAATCTGCAGATATCAAGCCATGCACTTTCTGTATATGGTAGAGGTATAATCTTTCGTCCTGTAGTACTTGCCAAACAATAAGTGGGGCCCCTTTATGGCATGGGAAACGTCTCGAGTGCTAATATCAGGAAGATCTTCCACTCTTTGTAGAATGTCCTCTTCAACTTGTGGTGTCCGCACGCACCTGCTAGTCTTACATCATGCATGATGGAGACAAAGGATCCCTCCCGTTTCCCACAGGCATCGATGCAATCACTCGAATATTTTTCGACCTGGCACGTTTCTTCTCGGAAAACGCTATCTGAACTGTGTTTCGGCTTTCAGAGTATTCCCATTCGCAAGACCATGCATAAAAGACATGCCCGTTTTTTCTTGATTACTGTGCTTCACCATACCTCCTGAAATCCACGGCAGAAATGATAATGTGTACATAAACTCGCGCTTTATGCTTTCCATTACAGGGTTGTCTAGCAGTTCACCTCAAGCTCTACTATGTATAACACATCGATCAATAACTCCCGAGACTAACCCAGAGATGGCGCTCGTAGTAAACCAGTAACCAGGTCTTTCTAGAGTACTAACCTTTGCTTGAAACGTGTCAAAATTTTAAGTCGATCGGACCAGGAAAAAGGTTTTTTGAAGTGAAGTGAAAGAGGTTTTTTCCAAGTGGGTGCCGCGATTGCTTTCGATGGAACAAAAACAGCAACGAGTCGATGATTCAGAAAGCTGTTTATCGCTATTTACTCGCAACAAAAAAGATTTCTTGCAAAAAAAATGTTGTTTTCAATGTTAGACTCGGGAGTTATTGATCGATGTGTTACATGTAACCAAAAGGCTCAAAATTAGTTCTTTTTCAGAAAAAAAAAATTGTACAAAAGATTTCATTAAATGGATGTAATATTTTTGCTATTGCCCGCCTAGTAAGTACGCTAAAATAATTTTCACTTTTTCTTATTTGTGATCGAAATACTTTTGTATTAGATCTTATGGAACTATAAAATAATATTAAAATGAAAATATAATTACCTTTTGCTACTGCAATGGACTATAGATTCGCAGATTTGGATTGATCTGTTTTGTATGAAAACAGGAAGCTAAATAATTATCACTATGTGGCAATTGCAACAAGTTACTCATCCTCTTTCTTTGAGAAAGCTTTATTTCTTCAGGATCATCCTACACCCTTACTTTTCATTTGCACATAAAAATGTCATTAAACACGAATCTGTTTCTTGTCACTATTGTTGAGCTCAACTCTTTGCTTAAGAGAATCTCTCATGAATGCTCAAAAGAGTAGCTGTCTGACGGCGCATGGTTTCCAATAAATACATCTCTGAAATATTGCACCATATGGCATTGAAACTAGAGAACTAGAGAATTGAGAAAGCTGCGCGCCAAACCAGAGCAGTTACATCTATGGGTGATGTAACTGCTTCTCGAGTAATTACCCTGATCGTTTTTGAAATTTAGAAACGAATACCATTCTCTGTTTAAATGTTGTGCCTCTCATTAACAAATTAATGTAATGATGCCAAGCAGGCCTCATGGATTATTTTCAACCGATGATTTGAAAAGCCACTTGTCTGACAGGTAAACGAAATTTCCATTATTCTAAGGCCCCCTCTGATAACAAAGATAATAGAAACGAATACTGAACACTGCAAAAACTTTAGATTGATATCTTGCCTACTGGAGTTGCCACAATTCATGTTTTGTAATTTGTCCCTTTTTTTTGAAACAATTTCTCTGGAAAAGCCTATTCCCCTGGTTTTGCATATTGATGAGGGCGGCCGCTCTCTATGTCAGGTCACTTTTGTGCACGTTAGCTCTGCATGACGAATGGAACCGCCCCTGAGTCCGTATTAAAATTATTTTTATTTGTAAAAGATAACAGCCAAAGAAGGTATAAAGACTATTTAAATTATTAAATGATGCTTTAAAAAAAAAAAGATGAAACATGTATTTTTATATGTTTATGAATGTTTCAAGGAAAATAATAATCTACCATTTCGACCCTGCTAGTAATTTAGTGTTTTTGCAACAGAAAATTATTATGAAGGAAATTATTTTATGCATCCTATTTCGATTGAATAAAATAGCCCATAAATCCAAAACAGTAGTTTTTGTGTACTTCCGTTTATTTCGTGCATTTGACACTATGTTTATGCAGCTAAGTATTAAGCAATAACACATAGCTTTTACTGTTTATATAAGTTATTATTAATGACTTTTCCACTAGTTAGGCGATTTCAGAAATCTGATCCGATATCTACCGAATTACAGAGAGAACACTGCATTTGAAATTCTTGATATTTAGATATACCCATTCATGCGTTAATAATAAAATGATTTTAATTAAACGCTTTGCTTCAAAATATTTTGTTTTAATAAGCTTGCAAATAGTTCCTGCCTTATTGAAATTTGGACATTCTAAAATGATTCTTTCCAAAATATAATTAAAATAAAAGCATTTTAATAAGATGACCAATCGTCCTCCTTTAGGAAGGACAATCCATCTTTTGCAGGTTCTGCCCTACCTCAAAAAGTGTCCTCCTTCCTGTCCTTCTTTTCGATATTTTAAAACTAATCTGTTAATCTCTGTATTCAGAGACGCCGCTCTCAATTGTTACGCAAAAGTTTAATGCGTAAACTTGTAGGATATTCAAAAGTTAGATGGCTCGTTCTAACACCTACTATAAAGCGTGTGTTACAATTATTTGTGCCTCTCCGTTCATATTTTTTAAGTTTAGACAAATGTCCAAAAATTCTGGAATCTTTTTCAATTATGAATTATCGGAGAAATTAATGTATTTTGTAAATAATTAAACATCTATTTTCTGCAAAATGATTCAAAAGAAGGAAGTTGAACATATTTCAGCTACAGAAAGTGTTATTTGGAACAATTTTGTCTTTCAATATAAATGCCTATTTGAAGAAAAATTCATTCCTTTAATAATAAAAAGAAAATTGTCAAACTTGAGAAATCAAAGCCGAACATAATGGAAAAGTGTACCAAAAAAGTGCAGAACTTTTACCAAATATCTTTCCAACAACAAATATCACCAGTTTTCAATGGTGTGTTTTGATTTGATCTTAAGTAAATTGGGCAGATATTGAAAATAGCGTTGAGTTCTTATCGCATGAAATGCTTGATATTAAAATCGATGACAATTGTCTGTTTGAAGAAATTAGAAGACTGGATGTATATTTAAATTCTGATAAATTGGTACAATGGGAAAATCGATATGTTGAAATTGATAAAAGATAGGTGGAAATATTTAACCATTACAAAAATAAACACATTCCACACGAAAATTCAGTTATTGTTATTGAATTTATGTTGTGCTGCCCAAAAACTAATGCCGCAGTCGAAAGAGTTTTTTCAATTGATAATGATTTTCGGACAAGTGAGAAATCGAGATTGAATGTTGATATACTAGCTGTAGCACTTACCGTAAAATTAAACATGAAGGATATTTCTTGCTTCGAAATTTCCAATATATTGTTGGAAAATGATATATTGACAAAAAATATGCATTTAAGGAAAAAGTACTCGCTTGATTAAATAATTGAAAAGGATGTAAGTATAATTCGTGTATTTTTGTTAGAATTAATAAAATGTTACATTTATTTACGTCGTACCTTTTTCTTAAATTTTTTCGTCCTCTTTTTCATTGTAAAAAAATTGGTCATCATAATTTTAAATGCAATTAAAATAAAAGACTCTGCATTTTATTCGATTCCTTCGAGTCGAAAAATAACCTACATAATTTATGATTTCTAAAAATAAATAAAAAAGGATTTGCCTTTATTTTTAGAAAATTTTATTTTGTTGCATTCTAATCATTTTTACTCGAGAGAATAAGAAATCGTAATTTATATATCCGATACAAAATCCTCTGTTTCATTTTCGAAACTTGCTCTATGCCATTTTTTTTTTTTTTTTTTTTTTTTTTTGTCTTCCCAGACGATTTGAATTTGCAATAAATGTTACATCTTTTCTACACACACACTGTGAACCTCTGCAGAAAAAAATAGCAACCCCCTTTCAGCGATCTAAAATAGAACATTCTGTTTTGATTATTATGTTAGGGAAGTACTCCGTCAGGTAGCCATAAGGAAAATCGATCCGCTCAGTAAAAGCTGGAAAAGCTTACTAGCTAGAGAGGAAAATTTTTATTCACAAAACTGTTTTGAATTTCTTGTAAATTTTTTTAGATATTTTGTTCATGCACATTAATGATGAATGTTCAGGAAGTATTTAGAAATTTATTGTTAGTTATCTATATATTTTTCTCCAGTATTGCCAAAAAAAAATTTAACAAAATTCTTTCAGCACCTATTGAAAAACAGCACTATTTCTAGAACCATTGATGTCGCGTTAGTCAAAAATTATTTAAAACTGAAATTCTTCCGATAGCTTTTTCCCATAGAAAAAAATCATTGAACCTTAATGCTGGAAAAATTATTGAAAATTAAATACAGTGTGAACTTATACAACTAAGAGCTCAACAATTTTATGTAATTAATATTTAATTAATTACGCATGAAAATTAATGTTTACCTTACTGTAATTTTATGAAACTAATTCATAATAAATTGCATCTTTTCTTATTACAGTTATTCATCTTTATTATTACATATTTTGCATCGTTCCCTCCTTATAAGAAATTTCTTGCATTTAGACAAGCGCATTCGACCATCTTTTACTTCCCAATTTTCCATTTCTCCCTTGTGTGACGATGAGGATAATAGCCAATAACAGCCGGAGGGCTTGTGACGTCAAACCGGAAATCACGCCCTTCAGCTGCTACCACGCGGAGCACCAAACAACGGCAGGAGTTCAGATCAGTCTTTCTTCTGCTGCATGCGTTGGTGGGTGGCTGCCGCTGGACTCATCAAAATTTCTTTGTTCGTTGAGCATGTGCGCAACTTAATTCCAGTGTACAAAATTCACTTGATTTGTTTCAGTTTTAAAGTTTACCGTAAATAATAAGCATCTGTGATGAAGACAGAACCTGATGATGTGCCGTATATTATGTTGGGCACTATTGGTGTGGCCGAATTTAGAGCTGCTGAAGGTTTATTAAACTTATCCAATAACCATAGATTGGAAAATCCATATATGATTGGACGAATACTTCATGATCTTGAAGAAGTGCAACAAGATCCGGTGCCAAACGTTCCCGAAAGCGCAAATGATGCGTTTGACTTGTATGCCACGCCCTCCGTACCGGGAAAAACAAAGAAACTTAAATTGACCCCATCTCTACAGCCCAAAAAATTACACAGATGTACTTATGTTGGATGCGATAAGGCATATGGAAAAAGCTCACACTTAAAAGCCCACCTCAGAACGCATACAGGTAATTAAAAATATATTTTTTAAATCATCACTTGTTTCGAAACGTGAAAAATATTTTGCACCTTTATTGTTAATTGTGTAGATTCATAGGTTAATTCAAAATTACAAAAAAATAAGGAATGTTATTTTATGGAAAGCGGCCATCTAATTTTAGTAGTAGTTATTTTATGGTCCAAGATAATTAATAATTTCTTTTGATGTATAAATTGGTCCATTTCTTATAAGTCATAAGTTTAATTTAATAATTAAACTTATGATTAAACTGAAAAAGTTAAATTGGCATTTTTATGTGGAAAACGATTCACATGCAAAAATTCTGTACATATTATCTAAATTAATTTCATTCCAATTTATTTAAGTTCTTTGCAGGAATTTTCTTCTATAAATGTTTGACAAAATATAAGAATGTGTGTATATGTAAAACTATTAGTTAAAACTATTCTTATAAAGTATTTTAATTTGAATATATAGAGAGAGGGAAAACATTATTTTTTTTGCCATTCTAATTTTATTTTTCATGAGTAATTTAAAATGTGGGAAAATTATTTTCATAATTTTGATTACTAACTATTTCTTTTTTGAGCTATTTAAAACTTGTAATAAATAAAAAATATCCATGATTCATATGACAAATTTTTTCAAAGCCATTTTTATTGCAATAGTCTTAACAATTTAGAGGTGTTATTTTATTTGGGTTTTTTATTGTATGAATGTGGAACTCTGAGAATTGTGTGTGTACTTATTATCATTGAAATGATGTCATATGAAGTAGCATTTGAGAAAAAAATTAATTCCTTCATTTTTATGTGTAATTTATGAATTGTTAACTACAATTTTATAATAACTTGTTGAAACATATTTTATTTCATGCTTATAAAAAATTTATTTTTGTGATAAATAGGAAATTTACAATTTTATTGCAAAAATAGGCTAACTGAGATATTTTTAGGTACTTGTGTTATAATACAAAAAACTGATGTTAATAGAATAATTTTCTAGTTTTAACCCTTTCGCTACCAGAGGGAGAAAAAAGAAATGCTTCTCTGGGCCCGCGGCTTCTTACCGCGGAGTGTCACGCTGTGCCCTGATGATTTTAGATATTAAGTCTAATTCACAGAAAAAGTTCCTCTAAAATCGGCTATTCATTGAAATATTTTGGTATTTACATATATTATTTAAAATGCATTAAACTTAATATATACGAATGAAAAAAAGATTTATTCGAAAATTCTATGTTTTTACATAAAATAATTACATAAAAATCATATCTTTTAAGAAAATACTAAATATATTTACATTTGTTACATAAATTTCATGGTGTAATTATGTACCATTACATGGAACATATAGATATAAAAAATAAATCTTATTTTGCTGTATGGTATGTTTATAAAAAAAAAAATTCTATACGTAGTCCAATGTCACATGGCTTATACACACATTTTGATGCTTCACGCAAGATTTTAAGCAAAGGGCACATCTTCTTCGTCTTTTATTTTACTTTAATGTATGTACAGATTTGGATTTTTTTTGCTAACATTACTGTCAGATTCATTCATTAGTTCATAAATCTCAGTACCAGATAAATACTTTCTTTTCGTCATAACTGTCGCTACAAATAAATACCGACTGAATGAAACAAACAGCTGAGAGCATCTGCTACCAAAAGCCCTAACCCCCATTAAGGGCCATAAATTCCCCTTCAGACTTCTAAGAAGCAAGCAAGGAAGAAAAAAACAAACCGAAAGCAAGTGCACCCTTTAAATCATGTCATTACATTTAAAGAGCCGCACCGCAACTCGTGCTTTTAACAATTGCAGGGAGTAATCCTGGTAGCCAGAAGTGAAATCCAAGCCCATATCACCAAGGTCAACACTCCAAATAACCTATCTATATAGATTTTGCAGAATTGTAACATCATGTAGTAACATTAAAACAGTCAAATAAATGTTGTCATCAAGCGTATCTCTATTGATACGTTGGGCCGTAGAAGACACGGAGCGTATCAAATGTGATACGCTGGGAGTGAACGGGTTAAAAGTAATTTTGTCAAAAATTTTCACAGTAAAATATTCTTAATTTGCGGCAAATTTATCAATTTTTTAAAGAAAGTTTTTTTTATATTTGTTTTTTTTTCAGGACCTGAAAAATATATTGTTAACTTTAATCTGAACACAATAGTTTTTTTAATTTTAGTATTTTTGTAATGGATATCTATGCAATGCATATATATATATGTATATAATAGGCATTATCACATATATGTTGATAAATGGGTAACTTAATGGTATGAAATAAAATCAGATAACTTACATAACTTATCAATGCAGTAAATGTGGAATTTAATTACATGTAACGTACCACATGAAATTCTATTAGAAATGTTGAGTTATATCAAATCAATGTTAGCTGGAAATTGTATTCTTCCAAAAAAAGTTTGAGTACTTTTAATAATTATAATAAGAAATTTTATGTTGAAAATTGTAAATCAGTATTTTTACATTTTGATTTGAAATTCATTATTTCAGGCTAATAGTTGTTTAATCATGTCTCCTATGAAAGTTTTATCCCTCTCATGAATTTTGTATAATTCTTACTATTGTTTTTAGTTAGTGAAATAAATAACATATAGCAAAACACAAAAATATTCATCATGAGCTCTAAACTTATAAATTGATAGAAAAATGAGATAAGGTACTCTGTTTATGATTATATATATAGTTTATTTTTAAGTAAGTATTCAACAGTATATTCAGAATTTAGTTTTATTTATATGTTGATACAGTACATCTGAACCTTTTTTTATGAGAATTTTTTAATGATTATCAAAAATAATTTTTTCTGCAATTTTTATTCTCTTCTATGTAACCAACTAAAATTTTAAGCCTGGAAAAAAGTCTGCAGCAAGAAAATTCTGAGAATTTTGTAAAATTGTGATATCATTTCAGTTTTGAATTCCGTTATATTGCTCTAATTTTAGGGTACTTTTCCATTTCACTGGTGCGGGCGATAAATTCACCAAAAATGACGTAACCTATGGCAAATGGTGTTGGCTGTTTTCAATGTACACTATAACAAAAAAAAAAAAAAAATGATGCACCAAGAAGGAGTTGCCCGATTGTAATGAAATTTTGTATGCAAAGACATTTGGATTGAACATGCAAATGATTAAAATTTGGTGTCCAATAAAGGAATAAGGGAGCGCATTGGAACTGCACACTCAGTGTATGTAAGAAATGATTCTCAAAATGATGGTCAAATTTTCTGCTGCATTACGATTTAGGATACCTTTCAATAACTGAAAAAATGCCTCGCAGCAGGATTCGAGCTCATTACAAACAATTGTCAGAGTTTGAAAGAGGTCGTATCATTGGATTGAAAGAGGTCGTATCATTGGATTGAAAGAGGTTTGTTGGGCTAATCGCAGAATCACTCGTCATATGGGTTGAAGCGATGTGGCTATTAGAAGATGCTGGCAAGAATGGGTGGACAATGGCAGATTTCAGCATCAGGATGGTAGTGGTCGACCTAGGTCCACAGCAGATCGGTAGGACAGAGTGATTGTCAGACCAGCTGTCACAGCACCTGATTCATCGTTATCAACCATCAGACGTACGACCCCCACGCGAGTGTCCATCATAATCTTTCACAGACGGCTGATAGAGCGAAATCTACGTTCGTCCCTACAGCTACGCCACCTGCCACTCACGCCTGCACATTGTCGAGCCAGATTACGGTGGTGTTTGGCTCGATCAGGTTAGAATGAGGCTGACTGGGGACGTATAGTGTTTAGCAATGTATCCTGCATCCAACTATGTCCTGACGATTATCGAAGACTTGTCTGGAGACGCCCAGGGCAGCGTGCCGATCCTGCTTTCACTATTGCACACCACACAGGCCCTCAACGAGGAGTTATGGTGCCATTTCCATTGATAGCCGGACCCCTTCGGTCGTCATTAGAGGCACACTTACAGTACA
Source organism: Nephila pilipes (assembly GCA_019974015.1). Lineage (NCBI taxonomy): Eukaryota > Metazoa > Arthropoda > Arachnida > Araneae > Nephilidae > Nephila > Nephila pilipes. The sequence continues at coordinate 144,982 of BMAW01033385.1, forward strand.
GTGGTATGTCGATGACATTCTGAGACCTGTTTTGCTACCGTTCCTTTTGCAGTACCCTGGCCTTATCTTTCAGCAAGATATTGCCAGACCACATACGGCACGTGTTGCTCTGAACTGTCTTGCAGATTGTCAAACACTTCCTTGGCCAGTCAGATCTCTCTCCAATCGAGCATGTCTGGAATATGATGGGAAGGCGACTGCATCTACCAGGGAATGGTGATGACAATTGGGGCAAATTTGACAAGAATTATCACAGGAGACCATCAGGGAGCTTTATCACTCTATGCCAGGGGTCGCCAAAGTGGTCTATATAGACCCCTAGGGGTCTATTTAACAACAGTAGGGGGTCTATCTGACCCAAGGGGTCGAATGGGGGTCTATTGGGCCTCGAAGGAAAAACAGTTCTTAATACGCAAATCACACATATCTAACTGCGTACGTAAAAATTTAAAATATTTTTATAATTGACTTAATATTATAATTCTTTATAGAAAATAAAATAATAAATCAGAAAACAATCTGCCCCTTTTTTCCTTATGTGTTTTCGGATGTATACCGTGACATCACAACTTGACCTTGTGACCTGTTTGTAATTTGAACGACTCAACATACAAGATGAGCTTGCTGAACTATTGTCCGATCTTGAAGCAAAAACGCTTATTAAAAATTTGACAATACATAAATTTTGGACTAATATAAATATAAAGCATAATTATGTGAAACTTTACGAAATGGCTCAGCCATTTATGCTGGCGTTTCCAAGTTCGTATATGGTTGAAGCCGGTTTCAGTCACGTTAATTCAATTTTAACTAAAAACAGAGATAAATTAAATGTGGAGCTTCGAGGGGATTTACGGTTAAAATTGACTAATTTCGAACCCAATATAGCAAACCTTGCCAAGAAATACCAGGCACACTCATCTCATTAAGAAGTAAAAAATCTGTAGCTACTTTACTTACTGTTTCTGATTTATTAAATATTTAGACTAATATATAGTTTTATTTTAATTACCTGAAAATTACCTTTGTGGGGGTCTATGGAGATTTCGAAAAATTATATAGGGGGCGATGATCAAAAAAGTTTGGCGACCCCTGCTCTATGCCACATCATGTAGCAGCTTGCATCCAGGCTAGGAGGGGGGGAGGTCAACACCTTATTAAGCTCGCTACTATGTAACTCTGATATAAATCATTCAGTTTTTCTGAAATTATAATCATTTTCTATTCTGTACATAATTTTACTATCTGCCAATTTTTATCTCCATCTGACAATCCTTCTTGGTGTCATATTTTTCGTTATAGAGTGTAATTCAATGGTGCATGAACATTTTTATTGTGTGTTGTCGCCAATAAAGTCTGCTTGGTGAGATTTGCGCCGGAAGGCAAAATGGAAAAGTACCCATTTTAGATTTGAAATCTTCATTTTTTTAATAGTTAATATGTGAATTTTATTTTTAAAAGGAAGGTTTAAGGGCATTCAGTATTCTAAATTTGTTTACAAAAGCTAACTTATTTAGGGTTGACGCTTGCTTTAAAGAAATTACTTGCCATTGAATTTTGTTTCTGAAAAACCAATACAACTGTTCTGCTCTTTATTGGCAATTTTTATATAGAATTAAAACTGCATGAGTTATTTACTTTCAACTCAAAGAATAGACTTGGCTTACTTCAGGAAGATTTTTTAAGATTCTATGCCATATCTGCCCTTTGGATTTTCAAGTTAATTCTGTCTGCTTTTTTGGAGCCTAATGTTCCACTCTTTGCGTCTTATGAAGCCTTGTATTTTCTTTATGGACAAATATCTGAGGAATTTAAACTTAGAAACCTGTAACTGAGGTATGTTTTAATAAAAGTTGGTATAGTTCTTAATTCTAAGCTCAGTATAAAGGGGTCATTGGCAATGGATTTCTTAATTTTAAACCTTGATAAAATGACTATCACTAAGTTTCTCTTCTCTGTATTTGAAATCCCGGTTTTTGAAACTGGAATGAAACAACCTACATATACTAAAATACTTTTTTAGATTAGAAGTATTATTTTAATAACTTTTACTTTCAAAATGTTAAATATTTAAGTTTGTTTATTAAATAATTTTTTTAAATGTTTTATTTTAATGTATAGAATAAAAGTTATTCAGTTGCCATTTTTTAAGAGTAAAAAATCAATTCAGCTTTGCCTTTTGTATTTAAATTGTGTGTCATTTTTACCGTTTGCACACTGTCGTTTTATAATTTTAGAATGAACCTTAGGGCAGTTAATATTAATTATTCGAAAGAATTTTTATCGAATGAAATCTGGTTATTTTATTGCCATTTCATTGTTTTATTTTAATTTAAAAAAACACTATTTTGTGTTCGAATTCTTAAGCAAGAAATGGGACTTTTTAAATAGATTACTTTTGCATTGGTTTTATATGTAATTATTTAGTATTTATTTTTGCAATTTTTATAATTTAATGAATAAAACATTTTTATTTTATTGAGATCTGTGACTGAGGATGTCACTTCATATCAACTACATTTCATTTACTGTTCTGGTAAAATGAATTAAAATTCCTCTAAAATATAAAATATATATTGAATTAGCATTGTTTTTATGGTCATTTCAGTACTATTTACAATGGACTTCATATTTTTTAGAATTATTTTATGAAATTAGAATATATTTTTTGAGCCATAAAAAGACAACCTGGTAATCTACCTTACTATCCTAATTTCCACAACAAATAGCAACTTTGAGTCCTAATTTGACTTGATGTTTCGGAACCTCCATTATTCTGCAGTGTTTTATAGAACCAAGACTAACTTGGAACTTGAGCTTCTTTCATCATGAAACTTACAGTTATGGCTACCAGGTTATTATAATATGGGCTGAAGTATTTTAGGGAATTTACAACTGAAATTACAGTTGTTAGCTCTTGGGGATATTTCTTGTTGAGTTTAAATTCAAACTGATATGCTGAAATTCTCATCAATCTGGCATTGCTTTGCTGTCTTAAGATAGTATTTTGTGTGTGTGTTGCTTGGAACTCTCTCTCTCTCTCTCTCTCTTAACAGCCTAATAACAGAGCATAGTAATGTTGAATGATAGTGACTAGGGAGGGGGGTTCAATTAGAAGTATTTATAACATTATGTCATCTGTAAGAATAAAGTATGTTTCAATATTCTGATATTTCTTGCAAAACCTTTGTAACAAGTTTTGTAAAGTAAGGAAATGTAAGACTCTTTAGAAAAATACCAATATTTAGTTGTAATTAGATTGAAATTGTTTTGGTACATTGTATATTGTTGTAGGTGTTTAAAATTATATGGCCAAGAAAGCCCTAGAAGTTGTAAGCAAGATAGATGCTGTCTACCATCTAAATTGAATGTTGTTCAGAAGTTGGTAGATTTTTTTCACATTGTGCTTTTTTAAAATTATCAGTTATAAAGTAACAAGCATTTGAGATAACCTTGTTTTGATTGGGCATTATATAAGTATTAAATATACAACTTGGTCTTTTTGAAAACATCTTTCTTTTATTTAATCTCTTGATCCATCTAGAGCTGTATTTCGCATGAGTTTGACCCGAGGCACCCTAATGATCTTTTTCTTTCCCATGGGGTTTACTGTCTTTGGTAAACACGGGTGACGCACTCCTGGGATACCCTAACGATCCTTCTCTATTTTCGACCCTCCTTCTTGTCAACCACTTTTTATCTTTTTTAACTTTACATCTAGATCACAGTTTAATCTTGTTTGGCGCAGCATAGCCATATCTGACTCTTGCGCCAATAAAATTTACATTCACTCACTCACTCACATGAGTTTGATTGGATTGAAGCCTAAGAACTTAGCAAAGTTTCTTAAGTAATTCATTACTAGAACCATGTTATAAAGTACTTTTGAAGATTCATACTATCCCAAAGTGTTAAGGTCTACCACTGATTAGAACGAACTCATCGCCATCAGTTATCACAATTGCAAAATGACTTCAAGTTAATGTTATCAAAGTTTAATAAGACATAGATTTTTGCAGAAGAATTATAACATTTATTTTGGGTCATTTCTAATATATTTTGTGAGAATTTTTTAGGAACAAGATTTGCAATAGTCTAGTAATAGAATTGTATATCAGTAGATAGAAAGTTTTGTGGATATTCAGTTCATTTTAACCCAAGATTAGTTATGTATGTTAAGCCCAATTGGAATCCAAAAATTCTCACATGGCTTAATATGAAATGTGATGAGTTTTGCGGCTAAGTTTCTCATTTAACCAAATTCAAAATTAATTTATTAATGTCATATTGCTCTAATGCATATAAAAAAATTTTGAAGTGTTAGGTGAACTCTAATACCTTTATCTGAAAAGAAATGTCGTGCGTTTTCCCCTTGCAGTGTATTGATTTTATCAGTAACCTATTTGTGCTGTTCTAAAAGCATGTTTTTTTTTTAATCAAATTCTGAATTATATCTTTTGATATTAATAATAAATGTCAATTTTTTTAAAAAAAATGTTTACTTTTTAAACCTAATAAAAATTCATGTTTGTTCATATTCAGTATTTTATGGCCAAATGATTTTTAAAAATTTTAATATTTTGTGGAAGATATATAAAATAGTACCTACACCCTCCACACTACTACCAGTGCTTTGTTGAAAGAATCTGTGGCACTTGAAGGAAAATAAGAAAAATAACTTGAGGTAGTACTTGCGAATTTATAAAACTAATCAAGAGTCTAAGTAGTTTGTACAGGTTATTTCCCATCTCTGTAGGACTATTTTTTCAAAGTTTTATTTATTGCTTGTTCAACAAGATTATATCTTCTTTACTGAAAATTTTCCTCTATACCTTGAAAAAAACTTTCCTATAAATTGTGCTTTCATCCTATCTTTAAATTATTTAAATATACTTTGGTCTTATCAAATATACTTTGAATTGTTATTTGGTACTTCTCTTGGAACCTTTACCAAATTTTTTGTGACCTTGTTAAGCAGCAGTTTAGGTGTTAGAATCTGTTATTTTCCACTTTAAATGATTTTAACAAATATTTGAAGCAGTGTAGCCTGCTTTGGCTCTTGCATCATAAAACCCTACAGTCACTCACTGTTATTTTCCATGTGTTCTTTCTTTAGTATTTCCTGCTCACTATTTATTTTATTAGCCTTATTAAATATATTGCCCATGGCAAATTTTTAAGACTGTTCTAAGCCCCCATTCCCACAATACACACATTGTATTCATATATTATGAAAGAAAATATCATCTTAAAGAATTAAAAGCTTCTGATTTTTTTAAGTCCACAAAGTCTTATGGATAATTTTTCTTGACCGAATATAATATATTCCTAATGTCTATATCTTACTATTTACTTAGATAATTAATATGGTGACAATAATGTAAGTTGGAAATCTGATAATATTTTATCATTTAGTCCTTTGTTAATATTTTGTAATTTCAAATCATGTAGTCTCAAAATACATATGTGGTATGTATAATGGGGAAGTTAAGAGATAAGGAACCAATTCGAGCATCTTTTTTGTTTGGCTATGGTACTTTTTTCAAGGTTCATCATCTATGGCTCACATGTCTCTATTTTAACATCAGTTAAATAGATTACATTAATGAAATTGAAGTAATATATAAAAGTCTGAATAATTTTCATATTTTCTGTTAAAGAAGGATGCACACTAAACACAATGTAATGTCAGTTTTAAATTCAGTGCTTCCATGCTATAAAATGCTAATTTTTTCAACTAAAAAGTTAGTTTTGGTTAAATAATCTTGTCTTTCACAATTAATTTTTAATTTTTTTAAAAACTGTGTTACTGTAAAATTTTTTTACTTTAGTATGAAATTATTACAATGATCCCAAATTTCACCTAAAAATTACATCACTATTCTGTCATGCATATATGTATTTGAAGTAATAAAATGTTATTGCATGTAACAATTCCTGATTTCATTTAAAATTAATGGAAGGAGATTGCTATGTAAAAAAAAAAAAAAGTTAAAGATTGAAACAATTTTGATCTCGTATAAAACTGTGGAGTTGAAATGGTTGTAAGATTTTATAACCCAAAACTGTTATATTAACTCATTTTTCTTATTATTTTATGCAGTTCTACCACAAAAATTGCATATGACAGTGAGAAATACTTAAACCTGAGTAATGTGTGTAACATCAAGTTTTTTTTTTTTTTTCCTTCCTAATTTATCACTTTTAAAAAATTTCTGAGTTAACTATAAAATTTGAAGAAATATTTTTTGTATAAATATAAAATTTATACTATCTGAAAAAGTATTTTTTTATTATTATCTTTAATATCTTGAATCTCAAATTTTGTAATGTTAGACTATAGATTATCTATACTATTGACTTTACATGTTGATAACAATTCATGTCTATCAAATTAACATATCAATAGTTGAAAAGCATATTTTAATCTTATTTTGAGTTACATTTTATGTCCGCAAGTGTTTGTATGTGTCATCATAAATCATAAAAAAAAAAGAGAGAGAGAGAGAGAGAGAAGTCCAATGGGGCAAAGATATAATCCAATTTGCAAAACGGAAATTGGAATTATGAAAAATACTCCACGTAGTCAAAAGTCTCAGTTATTTGGTCTGGTATTTTACAGTTCCTGTCTAGTTAATATTTTCAAAGTTTTTCCAAAAGGCTTTAGTTGTTAATATTGTCTTCCATGCGACCTATCTTCCTCGTGTGTGTTCGAAGAGCATTGATATCTACATTATTGTATGCCGATGGGCGTAGAATTCCTTTGAAGTTAATGTGCGTTTCTGAAGAAAACTATACGAAAAACTTGTCCGTTACGCGGGTCAAAGTCATTTTCATATTCCCAAATGCCTTCAGGTGGTCATTTGATCATCGGAACCGACATGCTAATATGTGATTGCTTTACATTTCCTGATATCTGGTGTCATTACTCCGTTTAAATTTTGCTAATGCATTTAGCTATAAATCTTAAAGCGGGCAATTGCGCAGTTCCTCTATTGTGTTTACGAATGTGTTTTAAGAATATGGATGTCACTAGACAAATTATATACAGTTAAAATTATCGTAGTTATTTCTGTGTTTATTTAAATTACTAGCAGGCACGCGACATATTGTATTATTCGATCAATTAGAAACGCTCATTAATAATTTTTTGAATAGATGATGCCTTTAAAAATTGATTGAATCGATTTGGCTCATTATTGGTATCATTTGAATAAATATGTCGTAATTTTTGTGAATTTTTTTAACTAATATGTGCGATAATTTAGTTAATCTTAATTTTTTTTTTTTTTTTTTGCTATCTTCATTATGGAATTTAAACATACTCTGTAAATGCCAATGAATAATGACAAGATATAATTTTGAGATTTAATTAAAATTGTTTTGAATTCATTATTTTTCGATAGAATTTGACCGAGGTTCAAAATTGCGAGATCCTTCCAATAGCCCTCGTGTTGCTTCCTAGTACAATAATAACCAATCAATTTGGATTGTGAATTGAAATTTTTATTAAAATCTTGCATTCGGCATTTTATATATAAACGATATTCGTGTAAGGGTACACTATGAAAATTTATGTAATTATGTAAAATGAATATATTTAATGTTGGTTTTTAAATTCGGAATTTTTCTATTCCTTTCATATACTGCCGTATAATTCCAAAATTTAAATAACTATTAAGCTCCCTCCTTTCATTGAATGTTTCTTTTATTATTATTATTAGAACTTAAAAAATCAGTATTTTTTTATAAGTTGCGATTTTGAATTAGTGGTTTAACGCAGTATTTTATGCATTATTACAACTTTTATCATTATGTAGTAGTTTTAGTATTTAGTTAATCACAAAGGATTTTTTTAAAAACTGACGAAAGTGTTCACTTAATAAAATTTTATCAAATTGCGTGAAATTTGTTTAGGTGGAACTTAACATGCGTCATTTATACTGTTGTTAAATATTAAAAGTTAGAATTTAATATCTAGAGATTTTAAAAGAAGGAATTTGTTAGGTTGTATACTGTACGATTTACTATCTGGAAAAAATTATTCTAAAGATACGCTCATTTTAATACGCACTGATATTCGATCTTATAACTTTCCATTTACCTCAAATATTGCCCTTGAAAATTATTCTTTTGTACTTAAGGGCATTTTCCTTCATACTGCAATTGTAACAAATTTGAGCATTCCCCCCCCTCCATATTTTGAACAAATGTGAGTGTATGGAAGTACAGTAACGTAATTTTTTATTTGTAAATTATTTTTATTGCTTCAAAACATGTCTTAACTTTAAAAAAAGGGGGGGGGGAATCACAAGTTTTTGTTGAAAACAATAAATATCAATTTCTCGTCACTTTTATTTCTTTATTTTACGAACTGTTGATTTTCTAACGGTTGCATTCGATTGTTACACATTTAACACGGTTGGTGACAAGAAGAGACGATCTATTATGAAATTATTTATTTTGGAGTGATTTATTGATTGGCGCAGAAGCACCTGTGTTGGGTACATTTTTTAATAGCAATTTTTGTTTCGTCCGAAGAATAGTCGTGATCTTTTCTTTCAAAAATGAGAGAAGTGCGGCAAAAAGGGTTGAATCTATGTCCTTTATTTGCTACGAGTGCTTCTTTGCTGTGTTCGTTCGATCATCATTTTATCGTGACTCATTGGCATTTTCGCGCTCTCATTGTTGAGTAGGGAGATGGTTTCGCTTGGTGAATTTTTGGACTTTTTAATCCGAAGGGGGAAAAGAAGAAAAAAAGTTTACGGGTATGTCCACATCTGGCTTCTTGGGGCTTTGGAAATTGCGTTAAGTGCTATTACGGTTGTCATGATTTACCAATTATGGACATAGTGTTTCTTTATTGTAAAGAAAATTGGTTGGTTATTGGTTTCAGTAACAATTTAGGTATAATCGATCGATAATTCTCAATTTGTGGATATATTTTATGCTTGATGAAATATTGTGAAAATTTTTTGTTCCAATTTTTGCTTTAAGGGATTGTGTGACTATGATGAAAACATTTTAAGAGGAAAGAAAAGTAATATATTCTCTTAGCTGGATGTGAGCACACCTCGAAAGTTTTGTAAAAAAAAAAAAGTGTGAATTTTTAAAAAAAAATTCTCATTTCTGAAAGAAATTTCAAATGATTAACCAAAGATTGCTTTAACAGTTGTCATAAGTTACTGTTTATTGCGGCTTATAAATTCATAACTCACTATATCAACTCATTTCATCACTCAACTGTAATATTTAGGACATGTTTTTATTTAGACTGTATTGCCTGGTTGTAAGAACATAACCCAGGAAAGATGTGGTTTGTGTCTCAATTGTCCTGTGGAATCAGGTTTCATTTTAATTTCAAAAAAGAGTTAGATATTAATATTTGGAAAAATTGTGCATTTTGTGTCATGGAAATCGCAATTTTGTTACATTGGATATGGAATATTGGGAGAAGGGAGGTTATTAGAAGTTATTTTTCGTTTATTTATTATGAAAAAATTTGTTCTTCCTTTTATTAAATGATTATCATGTATATAAACAAAAACTCCTAATTTTTCTACTCAGAAAAATCGAGGCCCTAATCCAGATGTATTCCTTTTTGTACATTAAAAAAAATATATATCGGTTCCTTTCCTAAAATATTAAGGAGAGCTTCTGTATGCAATGGAAATTACTGTAAGGAGGAAACAAAGCTTTTTCATTTTGTACAAAATAATACAGAAGTCAAATTAACTCTAGAACCATGTTTTCCAATCTGGAAAGACGCGGGCTATTTCCAGGGGAGACGCGAAAATTTGTTAATTCAAAATTTATTTTCATAGAATAAAACAAGCATTTGGTTTAGGCTTAGGTTGCACAAGCATTAGGTTGGCACAAGCATTTAGGCATTAGGTTGATACAAGCATTTGTGTGGTTTAGGCTTTTTATATTTATTTCATTTCTTTCTAACAACAGTCGTAAGCATATTTAAACCCCTTGTCTTACTAATATATTTCAACCATAGTCGACTCTATATTTACTATTTAATTTGAAGAAAATAAGTTTTTAAGATAATTATGAGGAATCTAAATTCCTCCTCAGAGAGGTATTTCGTACCATATGCAATTTTTACTATTGCGTAGTTGGAGAAATTGCCAAAAACAATTGCTTGTAACTCGCCATCTACTGAGATAAATCGAATGTGTTATAACATCTTTCAGTAAATCTATTTATCATTTTTCAAATGGCTTGTAACAAGATGCTAATTGTTGACGGCTTAAACACTAAGAAGCGACAGTTCCTCAGTCCGTCACGGCAATATAATTGAAATTTGCGACCAGCTGTGTAAGCCTATGGGTTTATTCATTTTTTAGAACTCTGGTAAATCTTTAAATGGTTGCAAAAAAAAAAAAAAATAAAGGTAATGAAAATACTGATGCTGATACAAATGGGAATAAAACAAAAAATAATTAAATTTCAATTTTGGAACAATCGTAAAAGAGACTATGAAACTTTGTGTGGCCGCGGTAGTCTGATAGTCATGGTCGCGGACTCACTGCCGGCGGTTTTCGTCGAGACTTGGATTCGAGTTCTGATGCCACCAAAGACCCGCCATGTAGCCAGGGCTAATGCACATTAAATCTGTCGAGGCTCAAAGTCCTCTCATTGGTGTGGTGTGGACGTTAGGAAAGGGAGTGCCAGCTCAGTTGTCGTCCTCGCCTTTTTGATCCAGGTTCAGAATTACAAAGTCCGTCGCCCCTCGTGTTGCTTCTAATGCGGCGTTAATAAAACCAATGAATCAATCAGTCATGAAAATTTGAATTGCCAAGGTAATGGATGTGCTACCTTTTTGCAACGATTTATTTGTTTGAAACGGGTTCTCGGCTGTAATGAAAACCATATATCGACTCAGATAAATAGTCGAAAAAAGGATACGAGTGGCCCTTACCACTCCCTCCCCAAGATTTGATAAATTTTGTCCCAAAAAATAAGTTTGATTTGATAGATGCAGTTGGTATAAGTAATTAAAAAGAATGTCGTATAAAATTAAATATTTCATGTAAGTATATGCCATAGGTGTACTTTGTTACTTTTCTGTCAAATGTAACTTTCACTTGTTTTTGTGTATTTATGTAATAAAGTTTTTATAATTTAAAATATGTCTATTATTACATCTATTTAAGAAAAATAAGTGGGGAGGCGTGGAATATTTTTTTTTTTCCTCGGAGAGATTTACTAGCATAAAGGTTGGAAATATCTGCTCTAGGTAACTGAATTAAAATCATTGTTACTATGTATCTATGTAACTAATCATTTGATTCATAGCCTACGAATTGAAATATTTCTGAAAAAAAAGTGTCATATGGGCTTTCCAATTCCCAAAACAATACTTATTTTGATGGAGTGTACATTGTTACTGAACATTCAATTGTTACCTTCGATTACAGCAAATCTCGATATATACAGTTGTCTCTTCGGATAACTAATTTTACTAATCATGAAGGTACTGTGAGTGAGGTGGTGTGAATGCAATGGGAATATTTGGAATTCCGCAAAACTGACAGGAGTATATAGTTTATTGGACGGATTTTAGTTACCTAGAGTTAAGAAGGTCGTTGCATAAATGGAATAAATCCGTCCAATTCGGATTATAGAAGCTCCACCGACCCCTTTATTAATCAATGCTGACCCGTGTGGTTACCGGGAATGACAGAATAGTCCCACTGTAGTTCCTGCATGTCGTAAGAGGCGACTAAAATAGGTAACCTGCGACTGGGGGTATAGCCAGGCACCCTGCCCCTGGGGATTATATCAGGGGAACCTCAGGGACTTGCCTTCTTGAGGTAAGTACGGGCATCATGGCCCCGTACGAGCGATCTTTCTCGTTCCTATGGGATTTATTGTCTTTGGTAAACACAGGAGACGCGCCCCCAGGTTATCCTAGAGATTCTTTATTTTCGACCCTCCTTCTTGTCAAACAATTTTTGTCTTTTTTTAATTTTTTCACGTCTAGACCACCGTTAAAACTTGTTTGGCGTAGCTATGCTACGCCAAACAAGTTTTAACGGTAACAAGTTTTAACATATCTGGCTCTTGCGCCAATAAACTTTACATTCACTCAATAATCAATGCTTGGATTAGGAAATGACATCGCACGAGCGAATTTCGAATAAGAAGTTAGTATTAGTATTGTAATAAAATTAACATCTTTTTTTTTCTATCTGTTTTCAGTCTATTATAAAAGTAACACAATGAATTGATTTATATAAATTTATTTACAGGATTACTCAAAATGATTCATCCGATTTCAAAATTCCATATTTTCATAAATAAACGAAACAGAATGATAAGTAATTCACTAAATGCAAAAGAAAAAAAATATGAAAGGTTTTATATAAGTTTTTTTTTTTATTTATTTATAACTTCCATTTGTTACGCGTGTAATGTGAATTTGATATCTAAATCCCTGCCAAACGCGTTGTAAAATGTCAGTGGTAATTTATTGTGCAGTAGCAGAAATCCGTTGTTTAACTTCAAATTAATTTGTGGGTAATGGTGGCGTATACACTTTTGTGTAACCCCCCAAAGGAAGAAATCGCACCTGGCCTTTTCAGATGACTTTGGTGGTCAGTTGTGTAACATCAAGTCATCTGATCAATTGCGAGGTAGCTTCGTGAATGCTTCTTTAAGTTTTTCGTGAAATAGTTCCGTAAAAAACACACGAGGACCGCGTATTTTTGAAAATAATGATTTTTGGAATTAGATGAATCACTATGAGTAACTGTGTTTTATGAATCATTTCTTTTGGGTATCTGTCAAAAAAAAAAAAAAAAAAAAACGTTCTCGTTTTGTATTAATTAATTGAAAAACCTTTTAGAATTCTCTTTGGCGAGGTACATTTAGTCTATAAGTTAAAAAATTCAACATAGTATTTTTGGCTCGGGTGAAATCAATACCGGATCTCTTATGACCCAGCTAAATTTTTCTTTACCGCTGCGTAATATCAAAAAAAAAAAAAAAAAAATTCACAGTAAAATAATAGATAACAGAATTTCCTTGTATGTTGATGCAACTGTGGACAAAGGTGGAAAACCCTGCTTAACAAAATCCCTAGTTCCTTGCCTAGGGCTATTGGAGTCGCTTGTTTTCGGATGACTACTGGGCACGATTATCTACAAAAACATTTACACCGGATAGGAGTCGAGGATTCGGTTTGTTTCCTTCTGTGCCATCATGGTGAAGTGGATGGTGACCATTTGAAGAACTGCCCTCCAGTTTTAAAGTTTTTGGCTGACATTACTCTCGAGGCTAATGAAGGACTTTACTCTTGTTTTGATACGTCGTCCTCGTCACTTGACTGTGGTTCAAAATTACGAGGTCTGTCGCCAATAGCCTTCGTGTTGCTTCTAGTGCGACGTTAATAAAAAAAAACTAAACTAAACTTGTTTTTATACCTATTCATCGTAATACTGAGCTGCTCGTCGAAAGATGGTAGAAATGCCGCTGACGGGCGTGGGATTAAAAAAAATTCTGCTCTAAATGACGCCTGAGCATTTTCCGGGTACCTAATTCTGTCCCGACTCAATTGTCATGAAACACAGTCAATACTCTTCATAATTCTGAACCACAATTAAGCGATGAGGACAACACTTGAGCTGTTGACCTATTTTCCTCATTCGTGCTAAACTAACTTGAGCCCCGAGAGAGATAATAATGTGCGTCAGCTTCTCTATTTGAAGGATGGTCTTTTTCTTCCTTTATCGACGTAAAAAGGAGTAGTAGTTAAGGGTATGATATTCATTGCCTTCGGTATACGAATCGAATGATAGGGTCGAGTCCCGGTTTCACTGGTAATTGTCATGTTATGGAATAAGAGAATAGAGCGGTGTGTAGCCTTTATTAATATTAGAACTGTTGAATGAACCATTTAAAATTTTGAACGACGTTACAGGAAGAATCTTTACAAATGTATGACGAATTCTCGATATTAGTGAAATAGATAAACAAATCAGTCAAATCGAGAAGGAGAATAATGGTTTGATTTTCATTATTCCAACGTCTGAAATAAAACGCATATTTACTATTTGAAAGTTATTGTTGTAGTCATGTCAGTTTTTTATGGCTTTTCGTGTCCTGATTCTCCCCAAGACCTTTAGTAAGAAATATTGGAGGAACTGCTGTATATTAAATTGAACTAAGCCTTAAAATCCTTTTAGAAGGCGCAATCGAAGCCGTTCCTCTTTTTCGTCCAATCGCGTTGCCTCTCTCGAGACGACTCTCGCAGCGGTGTGGAATGAAAATTGCGAGAGCGATGTACCAGCTAAAATGCCCTCGTAATTTGATCGTGGTTCAAAAATACGAGGTCCGTAGCAGTTGTCCGTCGCATAATCACTAAAGTGATGTTAGTTGAAACCAAACGAGCCAGACTTCAGAGATTTCAAGGGGCGCAGTGTGGAAGTTAGGAAAGTGAGGTGCCTGATAAAGGTGTCTTTATCGTCTAAGCGAGGCTCTGAATCTGGTGTCCAAACCCTATACCCGCTTACATTATTGTCTCCGCCAATGGTTTTATGAGTGCCCGCTGCCTTCAGACCGTATACAAAAAAAATTTCAACAAAATGTGTAAAAAAATTTATAGTCAGTAAATAATTAGAGAAATATAAACGTCTTTGAAAAAAATTATTTGTTTGCATTTGTATATTTATCATTTTAACCAGGCTTACCGGCCCTTTTTATAGAACTAGAGTGAACATTGCATATAAAGTGAAACCTCATTAAAGTCTCATTGATTAAGACCAGATCTGGTTCCACTTATCGAAAATCTGTGTTACCCGGAGAATGGGGAAGAAACAAACATGCTTTCAGAAAATCATCTTTATATTGAACTAATCGAGTGTGAATCGTATTTACAGAAGATAAAGACATTGATTTTGTTAACAAAATTACGATTAAAGTTTTGTTGCATTTCCCAATTAGACAATGTAGGGTGGCTCTGCGAGTGTAGCGAAAGTCATTGTAACCTCACTTCTGTGCTGTAGCTATTTTATCATTAAATATTAGATTCCTTCAATGAAGTAAAAAAGAAAACATTTCCTCCTCGGTTTATTTAATTTTTTGCACTTCCCTTATTTGCAGAGCATTTTCGGTACTCATACATTGAGACCATGATCCGAAAAACTCGTTGAACTTCGGCGAAGAGGTAAAAATAGTCGTAGGTGCAGTTTCGGAAGTGACCGTGGAAAGAAGACGACAAGAATCGAGTTCTAGAAGAGAGAGAGAGAGATGGAACCTCCACCCATCCGTTACCATCCGAAGGTCAGTTCGTGGGAGGGGCGTTCCTCATCGCGAGCAGACGACAACAGCTGTTCCGTGACCTCCCCGGGCTGCAAAAACAGGCTATAAATATGGCACATTGTTCGGAACTTCGTCTTGGAAGAACTTAACGCGATGACGATATTCATTTTGAAAAAAGAAAAAGAAACAAAAAAGTAAAATTGCCTTATTCTTACTTGAGGGTTTTTTTTTTTTTTTTTTTTTTTTAAAGAAATTAAAAATCTACATTTTCGTTTTCAATTTTGAAAGCTTTGATTTTAGTTTTCCGGTATCTTAAGAAACGGTGGAAAAAATTTTTTTTTTTTTTTTTTTTTTTTTTTTTTTTTTTCCTTATTCTTCCTTTCAACGAGAGAGAGCTTCGTTGTGGTGGCTCTGATAATTATTATTCTTTCCTAATTTTTTTTTTTCTTTTATTATAATAAATCTTAATTTCCTCAAAAAATGAGAAAAAACTTTATTTTTAAGAGCATTGAATTGATTATTCCTGAGGTAAAAGAACAATGTATTTTGCATTACTCAAATACAAAAAAGAAGTTTATTTTAAGCATTTTCGATTTTGTTCTTTCTTTGTTTCTAATGATAAAATCCACAAAAAGAATACGAGGTGAATATTTTAAAAACAAATGCTCATTTTTAAAATGCAAACGGTATTCGTATCTAAAATGAATGATTTTATTGTGGATACACTTTTTATTATCAACTACCTATAGGATTGTAATTTGTTCCATATCACTCGATTCGCGTATGTTTCTACATTTTTTCTCCCCCGAAGCAAAAAAAAAAATTGAATTGTTTTTCTGGAATGTTCAGTCTGAGTTATTTGCTTTGAAATGAATAATTGATTCGTTCAATATTCAAAAAATCGGCTACCAAAATGTGTTCAAAGAAAGAAATTACGTTATTATTCGAGCAAAATTAACTAGAATTATATAAAATCGAGATTTTGATTCAATTATTTGTATTTATTTTAGTTTGTATTTGTTCTGTTCTTCTGTATTGTAGAGATAAAGTATAAGTGAAAAATGTATTTTTAATCTGACATAATTTTAATTTTTTTTTTCGTACTTTTTTTTTAATTCAATGCTTACCGTCAAAATTGTGATGCTTTTGAATAGTTTGTGAACCTTCTTTAAATGAAAGCTTCCAATTTAGTTTTATGGATATTGCTAAAAAAACAATACAAAGTAAGAACTAACTATGAAGTTTTTTTAAGAGGCAGAAATGAATTGATAGAGAATTAAATATTTTTCCCACTTAAATCCAGATGTTTGCATATTATTGTTTCTAGTAACGTTCGGTGTTGCCAGATTTTTTAAACATTTGTTTATTTTATGGTTTCAGATTTTTTTTAAGTAGAAAGTGAAATACTCCTGAGGGTTGTTGTTTTTTTTAAATCGCATGAATATACTGATGTTTATAAGATGAAAAAATATCTTTTAATTTGCTAGTTGGGATAATTAATTCTCCGTCTCCCTTTTTTACTCAAATAAATGGTTTTAAAAATTAACATAATTAGTGTTGTTCTGTTTTGAAAAGAAATTTTGATACACATGTATCAAAAAATTATTAAATTGCTGATTAAATAATAAAATATTTTTAAATTGCTCAAATACATTCTAAATAAGTTTTTATTTGAAGCGTGGTTTTAGCTTTACACTGAATGAAAGTTTTCTAAATTTGGAATTCTCTCCTCCCCTTCCCCATGGAGTTCGCATTTGCTTTGATATGTAGTGCATTGATCTAAAAATAAATAATAAACACTTTAAAATTGGCGTCTCTATCGGAATTTTCGAATGACTTTAACGGAATGGGAAAAATCGTCTACGATCTGATTTGTTCCGTAGCTCGGGTAGAATGATCCTTTGTCTACTGGGGAGCGAGAGCCGGTTCTTTACGGGAAGGGCGCGGCCAAGGTCATCGTTTGGCAGCTGTTCGGGCAGGTGATCGCTCCGTGCTCTCTCTCCCCCTATCCTTCCCTTTATACATGCTGTGAAATGAGGTTGGATTCACCTACAGAGGCAGACTCATTCTTTACTGTGGATTTTAGAATTCGATTTGATTGTTTTATGCAAATACCTTAAAGGATTTCCTTAATTTATCGTCCTCTGATTTTCACACAATAGAAAACCAATATTAGTTGTAATGGGTCCCTCCTCCCCCCCCCCCTCTTTTTTTTTTCTCTTCCATTTTATGGAAAATATTTTTTATGGAGCGTTAAAAATGTAAATGTACATTTTTCTCTCACAAAAGTATTTTGTTGTTGTGTAGCCACGTAATAAAGGGGTAATCTATTATTGTGTAGCCACATAATAATGGATTACCCCCTTTCCTAGAAATCGTTGTAGATTTATTAAATAATCTATATTTTTGTGTATAATTATTGCTTTGCCTATTTTCATGAAAAATTGAATTCTAAATAAATCTCGTATTATATATATATTTACTTTGATTTATATAATGCGAGACCAATTATGTAAGAATATACGATTTTAATATTCAAATTCTTAAATCTCATTCACATTTAACTAATTTTTTTATATTACGGAGAAAAGTTATGTTCTATTTGTTTTTAAATCGTATGGAAAGTATTTCTCAAAGAAATAATTTTTACGTATTTCAAAACTGACTGAGAAATTGAATGTAGAAGAATTAAATTAAATTTTATTTGTATGCCGAAGGTAAAGAGAGGGCACTACGTCCATTTTTAAAAAAGATATTTTTTAAAAGTCGGTTGACCAAAGAATAAAAAGCATTTATTTATTGAAAAATATTCATTAATAAGCAAACTGTATATTAAGCCTTTATATACTAAAAAAAGCCTTTAAATTTCTCTTCTGTAAAATTTCAAAGAGGATATATCCAAGTACTCCATTCAGATATAATGGGCGAATTATTAGAGGCCAGATATTGCGTTGCTAAAATTATCTGCAAGTTTAGAAATTCCAATCTTTGAACTAAAGACCCGCTGTGTAGCCGGGGCTGATTCACGTTCAATCCGTCGAGGTCCAAAGTCCTCCCGATGACGTTGTGTGGAAGTTACGAGAGGGGGTGCCAACTCAAGTGTCGTCTTCGTCACTTGACCCAGGCTCAAAATTAGAAGGTCCGTCGCCTATAGCCCTCGTGTTGCTTCTAGTGCGTCGTTAATAAAACCAAACCACACCAATCTTTGGACTAGTGGATAGAAGCGAGATGAGAGAGGTTTGAAGATAATTAAAACGTTCACTTATTTTTTCGCTGCTAAACTTTAATTATATTTTAAAGCAGCAACTACACAAACATAGAATAATCGAAAATTTTAACTAAGTCATATGCAATCTTTACGTCAGCCAACTTGGCGGTATCCTTCATTTTTTTTATCTTCCTAATTAGAATGGAGTTGAGTTGTTTCTTTACAGTTATTTACTCTGTATTTTACCTGTGCTGAGTAAGGAAGTATACGTAGAAAAAATCTACAAAGGTTAAGGATTCGAACTCTCATTCTACTAAAGACTCGAGCTCTATTGGTTCCTATCAAATAAGTAACTATGTTTAACATTAGATTCTGACGAGTATTAGGATCCTTGCCACGAATACCAGTAGGTTAAGGATTGAATGTTAGTTTATTCATAGATCTGAATGATATTACTTGGTTGTCATCACTGTGTGGTTTTCTGTTCACTGGTCGATTTTTTTCATTACTGTTTTAAATAAGATTAAGAATGGCGAGTACAGGAAGTAAGATTTCATGTGTTAAAAACTCTCTCGTGTGTGTGTTATTTTATTGAGATTTCTGTTAGTAACTCTTGTTAAATGGGTTTAAATGGCTTTGCGGTAGATATTTTTAACTATTTAATTTTTATACAATTTTCATTTCTCCGAAATTTTTAGAATGTTTCCGTCGTGTTGATTGCAGCTTTGTTCGTCCGTCATTCACGAATGACGCATTGTTTTGTTTGGAAGCATCCTTTTTGTGCCATTTTACTTTCTGTATCAGTTACTGTTAAAGCTGTCTGCTCTGTTTCCCCGTGTTTATCTGTTGTCACGCTCCGCAACCTCCAGTACACGGAAGCGATTCGAAAAGGGAAACGTTCCCGATTATCTCATGATCATTTTCCTTCCGCATTCGCCAGTTCAACTGTATCGCCGAGCCGGAATTGCTAAACAATTTTTAAAGTAATCTACCTTTCCCACAAAGGAGAATTGTATCAGATTAGAGTCGATTTTTTGAAATGTTGGTTTCAAAGACTTTCTTAACTAAGATTCACGTTTTGTTTCAAGGCCACTTTTAACTATGCATCCCTCTGAATAGTACATACTTTTACAAAGATTTTTATATTTGGGTGGATCTGTTCTTGCTATACTCATTGGTAAGGGGGGGGAAAAAGCCTTTCACGATGAAGAACTCGTTGGAAAGTGCGGAAGGGGATTAATGGTTCTATTCCCTAGTTCATTGTCTCATTTATTGTATGTTTTACGAACTTGGTGCTTTCAGTAAATTTTTAGTGTCTCGCATTAAAAAATCAAATGAGGTGAAACAGTGGAAATTTTGCTGCTCTCTGAAGCCAAGTAATAGTAAGGGGCACTTTTATCCGGCATGCTTGGAACCACTGCCTTGCCGGATTTTCGAGTGTCAATATAGTTTTAACGGGAATACCAAACATAAATCACTCTAGGCAAAATTAAAGCATGTAAAACACGTACTTAATGTGTTTATGCTCATTCTGTGGACGATATAAATATCCGACAACATATGTCTTCATTCCACAACTACGAAATTGAATTCAAACATTGAACGTAAATTGAATTGATTTTTTTTTTTAAAAAAAAAACCATCCCAAAAGGAAAAATAGGTTAAGCAAAATGTGACAAACTACTCTAGTCACATGCCTACGCTTATTAGTTTTATTAGCTCTTGAAGAACACCTGCTGGGCTTTGAGAATATTTATATGTACACAGTTGTAATGTTGTGCAAACGTATATGTAACCCACTGGAAACTGATAGTTACGATAACCACTAGTGAAAAATGCGATGCAACACTGTCGCTTCCTGGCGGTCAGGATCTACGAATTTATGATCCCACACGAAAAAAATTCGAAAGCGAACGGCTGGATTGCTGTCGGATCATAAATGTTCCGAATCATCTAATGCCGTATAAAAGAAAGATTGCTGGATTCTACATCGCAGGCACTTTTCATTTAACACTTAAGAGCCTGAAACCGCAGTTGATTAGAATTGTCTGCGCGATAGCATTGGCAAATAATCTTGTCATATTGAACTTCGGTCAAATAATTGTACAATATTCCCTCTATTATCCGGCTCTTCATCTTTCCAGCCGCCCTGCCAAACATCTGGCATCATTATTAGTGATTTTTTTAATGCGGCGATGTTCTGGTCTGATATCTGCCGGATTACCGAGAAGTACTGAATTCTGAAATGTCCCTTTGCTGTATTTGGCATCGAGTCCTTGCTGAATTAATGGCGAATCCTGGTGTCTCTTAGCGGGACTGATGCACCTTATACATATGGAGGCTTGAAGTCCGCTTGTTGTTAAGACCCGGAAATTTGGAGAGTGATGTATCAGCTCAAGGAATTAGATTCAAAATTACGAGGTCCGTCTCCCAACGCCCACGTCTTACTTTAAGGTGCGATGTTGATAAATAATCAAAATCTTGCTATTATTTAACTACTTGTATTGTTTTCAAAATGTTTTTACGCTTTATGCACAGACGACATAAGGTGTAAAAACACTTTGGCGACAGTACTCCCGAATGTCCTTCACTTTCAGTGGCTTGCCTTCTTCTGGAGATTCGGGTATCATGATCCCGAGGCACTCCAGTGTTCTTTTTTCGTTCCCTTGGAGTTTTCTGTATTTGGAAAACACGGGTGACGCGCCTCCGGGATACCCAGTGATCCTTCTCTATTTTCAACTATCCTTGTCAACCAATTTTCATCTTTTTTCGGTTTTTTCAAAAATGTCTCATCTTCATCGTGTTTGGCGCAGCAGAACCCTATCTGACTTTTGCGCCTTTAAAATACTATCGCACTCACACCCTGATGTCTTTTCTATTATGCTTTATAAACTTTTGATCATATCATATTACATTGTCCTGCGTTTCATAATCTTTCACTTCTTATTAATTCTTCTGTTTTAAACTTGTCTGGCTCGTGAGAAAATCCTCATCCTAACTTTGCTTTCCTCGTTTATAAAATTGGCGTTTTACACCAAATTTAAGATTTTACCGCTTTCTTTTTACTTTGTTTTAACCTATTATTGTATTTTTGTCTTTCTGATCTGAATGTGCATTTTAAAAAATTACGATATTCTAAGCAATTGTTTGACCCAGCGCATTCAAATTTGGCTCTTGCCTATAAACTTTTATCACTCACTTGCACAAAGTAATGCAATTGATTTTTTTTCCCATGAAAATATATTGTTTTACTTTATAATACCTTATACGTTGAAAACTATTAAACATTTTGTCGTTAATATAAAAAATAAAACCAGTCATTAACATTCCTCTTTCTTACTCGTTTGCTCTTTTCGTGTATTATAAGACCCTTTTTCAGACATTAGAATGAAAGCTACAGTTTCCATGATAGTGAAAGAATTTTAATTTATTTATTATTGCTGGGGAAAATTATTTTGTTATTGTGACATGGAAATATTATTGAACTCTAGTTTATTGTCTCGTCAGAAAATTAAAACATTTTAAAGAATGCGATGCATATTGATTTATCACCATTGCTGTGTAACGTCGGACAGATCGATGTTTCTCTTCTTTCAGTGAGTGTTTCAAGAGAAGTTGCTGGACTGAGTATAATGTTTTCGTGTGTAAGCCTCAATTTGGTGGGTTGAAGAGAGGGGGTAAAGGTTAATTTGGAAGTGAATCAGTAATCTTGATTATTTTTTTTTTTTTTTTTTCCTTAGATTTTTGGGCATTAAATCTTCAATCGACAAGCTGTGGGTAAGTTGCTTCGGCCTGTTACTTGACCAGAAAATTCAATTTAAATGAGAAACTGTTTTAAATACTTTACCTCATAAAAATTAAGAAATTGAAAATTAAAAACATTTAAGATTTATTATTGGTTGGATTAGCGAAAACTAGCTACCTTATTGGTCGAGTGCATTGTCCCTGAGAAAGTAACAACGTTTGTAGTACTAAACTGAAATTTTGGTTAAAATTTAGGATTTGAAATAAAAATGGTGGTACTAATTTGTAGGAAAAAATTAATTACTTAGAGCAAAGTATATTTTGGTCTATTTAGAAAAGACTTATAATGCAATAGATTTTTTATCGAACACATTTTTAACCATAAAAATAGTTCGACTAATTTATAACATAAGCTTTATCGCGATTTTTCCTGCAACTATAAAGCTTTGAGGATTTTTTTTTTTTTTTTAATTTATTTGTGAACTGAAAATCCCTACCAATGAATCAAACGGGACTTGTGTAGATTTAGTGAAGTATAATGAATATATAAGCAATGAAGAATTAAATATTGAAGTTGGCAGTTGTTGAGCTGAAATGATGAAGTGAAACATATGTATTAGGTCTGCTTTGAATAAAGAGCCTTTGGAGTAACTCCAGAAGAATCTACTTAGGGTTGGTGACTCGAACCCTCAATTTCCTTTAAGGTCTCGATCCCGGAACTTGATTATCATCTGTGAATGACTTTATTTTAATTTGCCTGTGTATTCTTTGATTTTTCAATGAAGCTTTATAATGGAAATTGAGGGAAGTAATAAAAGGCGTTTCAAATTAATTTAGTTGATTTTTTTTATTACTTGCTATTCTATGAATTGATGTAATTAGTACTGTTGGTTTGTACTAATATCGTCAAAAAAGATGGCCTACGTAAAAATAAAAACATTGGGAGGGATCATACTTTTTATGAGAAGTTTAATTCTACATCAAAATTGATCTAAAGAATTATTATCTATTTTCAAAGCAAAAAAGTTCTGCTTTAAGTATGCAAAAATTTTCGGGGGTGTCTGAATGTTTGAATACTTTTTTGTTACACAACTGTCTGTATACGGATGCTTGTACAACTTTTTTTTTACTGCAATCCAACTTCGAAGTTTTCGTTGGAGGATTAGGTACCTACTCTATGTTCCTTATCTAAGTTGAAAATATACGCTGTCAATAAACCATTTTGTAGTTTCAGTACAGTGCTATTTTAACGAAATAAAGTGTACTTCTACGTAGAGGTATTATAAAGGTTTAATTATTACGAAGAAATACACCACAGTATGAAGAAGATAAGAGTTCAATATGCTAAATTCTACAATGAAGAATCAAGAAACAGGGGGAAATGTAAAACTCTCAATGGTGACTCTCTAGCCAACTCTTAAAAATAAAAATAAAGTTCCTATCTCGATGAATTTCAATAATATTGTGCGTAATAATTTTACGATATTGTACATAACTTCAATCAATGGCGTTCAGAAATCAAACAAATCAATTTGAAAACTTGTAATTTACAAAAGGATAAATTAATATACAGAATACGAAGGTCGTTCAATAAGTCCTGTAAAATCCAAGAGATGCTCATAGCATCGAAAATTGTTTGTTTTTAGTAAGCATAGTTACTCACTGGGCAGCTGTCGGACGTCCCAGTTACTCGTATTCGTAATCATAATGTCTTTTTCTCTTCAAATTCTTCGTTATAACTTTTTCGACCGATGAGGTCATCCTCGCGTTCTTTAGAGCAGATTCACCGGAAGCAACCCATTGTTTTGATTTTTGCTTAGTTTCCGGTGAAAACGGATGGATCCATTTATTTTGGGTGGCAAATCGATGCGGC
The DNA here is from genome assembly GCA_019974015.1 of Nephila pilipes. Classification (NCBI taxonomy): domain Eukaryota; kingdom Metazoa; phylum Arthropoda; class Arachnida; order Araneae; family Nephilidae; genus Nephila; species Nephila pilipes. The sequence continues at coordinate 169,080 of BMAW01033385.1, forward strand.
AGCATTCAAATTTTGATTTGGCATCTAATGATTGCCTAATCTAAACTAACTTATGAATCAATGTCAAATTTGTTTCGGCTCCGTTCAACAAAGGGCATCACCCAATGGTAACAACAGTTTACCTTAACGACCCCATCTGTCTTCAAATACAAGTACCTTTTTAATCACTCTCGTAAATTTTATCCTGATATCTCGTTTATTTCTTTGTATCAATTAAAACTGTGATGTTTTACTTTTTTTTGTTTTTCAGGTGAACGCCCCTTCCCCTGCCTCTGGAAACTGTGCGGTAAAAGGTTCGCCCGATCGGATGAGTTGGCCCGCCACAAACGCACCCACACGGGAGAGAAGAACTTCGTGTGCCCCATCTGTAGTCGCCGCTTCATGCGAAGTGACCATCTCACGAAGCATGCGAGACGCCATCCCGACTTCAGGCCAGGTATGCTCAGGAAGAAGGCAGGATCGGTTGACGAGAGCATGAGCCCTTCGGAGGCGTCAGAGATTGGTTCTCATCGGGTGTAATCCTCGCGGGCCTTCTTTTGCATTGTAAGAGAGAAATTATTGTAAAAACACGTCCAGTGAAGATACTGAAAATTCCTTAGTTATTCTGTATTGAAACAAAGGGCTCAATGATCTTGAACAGACTAGATATTTTTTTTTTTTTCTTAAAAAAAATACAGAAATCAAGACGTATGTGGTTTATGATATTTGAATTGTTATGTCTAAATTTATTTTGAGTCTGAAATAGGCAGGTAGTGAAATTTGAAGAAAATGTCATTTTTCTTAAATAAACATGATTTGAAATTGGCTGAGAAGAAAACTGAGGGAAAGGGGGTCCATGTGTCTTTTTTTTTTAATGAAAAATCAATTAACTATGCTATGTTGAAAATAATCTTGTAAATATAAGAAAATGCTTGTAAGGCACCATTTTTTATTCAAAGGACCATCTAGAGAAAATGTGCCTTATAAGTCTGAAAAAAATGCTTCTAGCATTTATTTTTTTAAAAACGCACTTAACATGATATTTTCACTTCAATTTAAAAATTAATTGTAAGCTTATCTTAAGCTTCATTGATTTCTTTTTTATGTATCTTACACAATTTTGATTGTGTTACAAGCCTTCAAAAACATACAGCATCTACAATTGATGCATGTGGCTAGAAGGAATGTTCTTATTTTTTAATTGTTATGAAAACTTTTATGTATTTGACGAAGTATATCGAGGCTGTGTATTAATATGTTAATCTAATTTTAATGGGAGACAACAGCAATCCTTGTTAGTGATTGCTGTTGTCAAAGAGCTTGAACTAAATTCATAACCCATTTTCAGACAATTTTCATGCCATATCTGTTTATAAATACTATGTTTTTAAAATTTGAAAACATTCCATAAATAAGCAATTTTTCCCTTTAATGTGTTATGTGAAAAATTCATTTAGCAGAATGGTATAGGACAGGGATTGACTGGCATAGGACAGTTTATTGACTGACATTTTCAGTAGATTCAATTTCCTACTTAAGAAAAAATTATTTTATACCTTTTTCTACTCTTTTTCCACACAAAAGTATTGGTTTAATTTTTTTTTTGTCTGAAAATGTGTTCTGATTTTTTTGGTCATACGAACCCAGTCTTAAATTTTTAAACCTGTTCTTATTGTTGTATTTCATATTACAATTTTTAAAGGTATTACAAATTATATTAATCTCTATTAAAATGTGAGTTTTTGCTGTAAATTTGTAATAAAAATACATATAATGTAAGTATTTCAAATCAAACTGTGCTTGTGAATGTCTGTTTTTACGTAATAATTTTTTCTCTTAAAAAGCAAAATTTTATCTTTGAGCCCTGTTGGACAAGGAAAGATTGTTAGATTGTCTTTATTTTTTTATAGGTATTAAGCAACTGTTAAGCAATTTAACTAATTTTATTTTGGATAGAAGTTTCTGCCATTCAATAAGGTGGCAATATTGTCTTAAAGTTGTTCGTGACTCGCATTGTACATTTGTGAACATTATTTGTACCATTTTATTTATGTACTTAAGAACTTGTTCTATACTTACTTACTTTTTACTACTTTTATGTATCTGTAATAGTGAGATGTGCTTATAATCTACAGATATTTATTGCAGAAGTTTTCTCGTACAGTTAATAGCTTTAAGAGTGTATTGCATTAAAGCTGCAGGACGGCTTATTGAGTAATACATTACCAGTGTTTTGGGGAAGTTACGAACATTGTTATATCAAATTATATATTTTATGTTAATGTCATGTCTTCCCATTGCTGAACACGAATGTTATCGTGCAAATTGTAAAATGAATAGTATGCAATTTAGGAATAACTTTTTTTAAAGAGATTGTCAAAATGCACATACTTAATTCCTTTCTTATTTTTTTGGAGTGGTTATAGCGTGGCATAGGAGCCGAGTACAACATTTATGCAATTAAAATGTACGTAGAAAAGGTGTTTAACTAAAATTACTCAATATTCAAAAATAAGTAATTTCTTTCTTTGTATAAAGCTATCAATCAACTTAAATTGATCAATACCTATAAGTAATAATATTATTCAAAAATACATAAATAAGATTCCTTTCTGAAATATGGCTTACAAAAGCAATATAGTTGGTCAACCCGTAACTCCTGCTGTCATGTATATTAAAACAGTAATTAATTATAGAGCATTATCAATGATTTGAAAACCTAATTAGGAGTTTAGATTATGTATTTTAACTTAATATCAATGATATACTAATAGATGCATTATGAGACAATCAAACCAAATTTCTGGGATCAAGCAGTGATGTATGTTACTGGAATTCATATTTTGCACAAGATAATATCTTAGTGAACTGCTTCCATGCCTTATCCATATTTTGTATCTATTTATTCATATTTCTGTACATAAATATTTTGTAAACATAGAGGAGTTTTCATCTCCTTTGCAAAGTACAAAAGAAGATTCGCCTCGTGTTCGTGATTATATATTTTTATGAACCTATAGCATTTTATGGTTATGTAACTTGCTTACTCAACTTGTATTCTGATATCATAAAATAAAATATATTGGAAACCAAAATTATTGCTTGTCTTGTTTTATTTGTGTAAAAAAAAGTACAAAATAAAAGAATCATAATTATTTTGAGAATATATCTTGTTCTGAATTTCATTGTGTATGAATTTTTTTTTATTTAATTGTAATAATGTTGCATAAATTCATTTTCTTATAATTACTATAAATATAATTATAAGAATAAAAACTGGAACACAAACTAAAATTTATAAATATTTTTTGAGGAAATCAAATACTTTTTCAAAATAAAATTTTGGAAGAATTTCCTACTTTATGGACGAACTGTACCAATGATTCCACTTGATTGAATCTATAATTATGCTTTCATTTTCCATTGGAAAAATTCAATGATAAATAATGTCTATTTTTTTATATTAAATATAAATATTTTTTTAAAGAAATTGGAAAAGCAAACTTTTTTTTTATTTATTCCCCATTCCTCTAATCAATAACAAATAATACAAAATTTGCACCATTAATAAGAGTTTGAACATTAACTAGTCTACTTTAAAAATTTATTGCTTACATTTCAATAAAAACGAAGGCAGAGTTTTTATCTGTGCATAAGGTATACTTTCTCTAAATCGAAATTATTGTTCTGTTTATAAACAGTTTGTCAGGTCGACATAATGATAATTTCGTTTCATTCACAAATTCCATGAATGCATTGGAATCCTTTAGTCGTCATCATTCAAAACATCTACTGTTATTTTGTTGGATACCATCCGATGTGGGTAACAAGACAATTGATACTGCAGTTAAATTAAGTTCCGGTGAAATATCTAAAACCATTCCATGTTGAGATTTATTAAAACGGCTATTTATGACCACTGGCAAGATCAATAACATATGGAAACAGAAAATAAACTCTATTACGTAAAAACCATCGCTATATATATGTAGAACGTGGGTGATGAGATTGTACATCCTGAATCTACACTGGTTTGTCTGGGGGAGTAATTCCATTACCGGGTTCTATGATGACTTATTACTATTTACAATTCAGTAAAGAGGCTTAAAGTTCGTTCACTACTTTTATTCTTGAGTAGACAAGATGAAGTAGTAATATTTACAAAACTACTATATACAGATTATTTCGATTAAAAGAACCAGTTCATCGGAGAAAGATAGATAGCGGGCTCATTGTATCGCATATCAGCGATGGGCGTTGGAACGCCCATCTGGCGTTCGGAGTTTACTTCATCGAGAGAAGAGAGCGAGAACGAAATGTCGCTCAGTTTTGTTCAGGAATAGGTGGCGCTACACGAGCCATCACATGACGCTGATTCGTGGTGCCATTTATCGAGGAACTGGTTTTACAGTACATTGGAAAATACAATTAATTCTTTGATAATTAGCTGGGAAATCCTACATATATATAATATGTGTGTATGTGTCTCATTGAAATTTATTCTCATAAAAGACAGGACGTAACTTTGACTAGTCTACGTATCAAACACATGAGGTTGACTCGCAGGCACCTTTTTCTGGGAAAATCTCCAATGTGTAACCATTGTGTGTTTGTCCTCTGACTCTGAAGCATACTTTAACCGAATGTTCATTGGTTTCAAACGTTTTAAATCCTATAAACTTTCAATAACTGATTTAATTGGGGAAAAACTCCAGCCAAACATTTTTAAATTATTTTCATGATAATGGCTTCGATCTCAAAACACTTTCTTGGAATTTATTACTTGTGCCAGAAAACCTGTTAATGCGGCCCACGAAGTAACGAATTATTTTAAGAATTAAACAAGTAGTATATAGTGCTATTCAAAAGAAATCATCCGACCCAACATATATCATTATTTTAACAAGAAATGTACGATTTTTAAATTCTTAATTTTTATTTATAGGCAAAATTCTTGCAGGCTGTCCACATGAATCAGTTTTATCTATTCTCCCTGTATTGACTTTTCACATACAACTTCCTCCTTCTCCAGTCTGTCCCTTTGCCGACTACGATGCCATCCTCGCTCAATCCAATAACAATTTCGCCTGAAAAAAATTTCAAAAATCCCTCCTCACCCTTTGGCGTACCCTTTGGTTCACCCTTTGGCGTACAGTAGTTGACACAGATAAAAAGAAAGCCCTCATCTTCCGCAAAGGTCACGCACCTACTGCTGAACAACTTAAATTATTCTCAAATAATATCACTTCGAACACATATACACAGACGCTGACGTAAAATACTTCAGAGTCTACCTAGAATCAAAATTAACCTTTCAAAAACACATCAAACAAACTTTCGACAAATGCTGAGTAAAAATTCACAAATGTATCCCCTAATTACCACAAAATCTTGACTCTTACGCACTTTTTTTCCACATTGTGGTCTGTAAAAATGAATGCGTATTATACTCAAATAAAAATTGAAAAAAAAAAAAATGGTTTTTAAGCCACGAACGTGCACCAGCTGTAAGAGATTGTTGCAACACGCGTGCAACGCAGATGTTCTTTTGCACAAACTGGAACTTACAGTGCATGTTGCATATTACACTTCACCAATAATTATGACTTGGACGCAATAACAATAAATTATCTGTGTTCTGGTGAAAATGATTGAGATCATTAATATGACAGTATTGTTCGTCTTTTCTATCGAATTTGACGTTTTCGCTTCTTTTTATTAAAAATTTAAATTATGTTAATAAATACTTGTGTAATTTTTAAATAAAACATTGAAAAGTTATGGGTGCGTATTATATTTCGAATTTTAAGTTTTTCCGAAAATTTAGTGCCAAATCAAGCATGCGTATTATATTCAAGATTTTACGGTAATCATTTGCGGCCGCGGTAGCCCAGTGGTCATGGTTTCGGATTTGTGGCCGACGACTTTAATTCAGTCGCGGGTTCGATACTTGGCCGCAAAACACCCGCCGTGTAGCTGCGGCTGATGCACGTTGAATCTGTCGGGGCCCAAAGTCCTCCCGTAGGGGTAATGTGGAAGTTAGGAGAGAGGGCCAGCTCAGATGTCATCCTCGTCTCTTGGCCGAGGTTCAAAATTTCGAGGTCCATCGACAATATCCCTTGTGTTGCTTCTAGTGCGACGTTAATAAAAACTAAACTAATTACGGTAATCGTTTCTCCCTTCCCAATAAAATTCTTCGTTATGCGTCCTCCATTCGGGGTCAAGGCGCTAAAAAACTCCAAATTCTACGCATTGTTAACGCCCCCTGAGGTTTGTCCGTAATACTGTTATTTATAAAGATCTTAAAAAATCCTCTTCATCAATACTCATATTTCCCATCTGCAACACCATATCTTTCTACCGAAAAACCACTTATCTGAGCCTAAACACTTTTTGCACATAACTGCGGTATTCACCCCTACTTATATCAAACATGCAATAATTATTTCAATTTATATCTACCTTAACATTTCTTTTTTCCGAAATCGAACAATTCTTCCTTTCCTTAATCGGTTTCCCCTCGCCTTTTCTTTCCTACCCACCCCTCAAGAAAGACGTTGTAAAAAGCTTCAATCTCATTTTTTACGCTTAATCTTAAGATTTCCATCAGGTTATTTTACTTAATTCTATACATTGCTACCAATTTCTTTAGCATGCTAATTTTATTGATGTATAAAATCACCAAAAAAAAACCCATAATTATTTTTTTTTCGGGGGAGGGGGAGTCAAAAAAATATTAAAATTAAGGACAAAAAAAAAATGTCTTTTCCTTTTTCTCATCCTTTTTGCCTTCTGCTCCGTGCTTCGACACAATTTAATCTTTTTGTTTTTCCTCTCTTCTTTCTGTTTAAATAAGACATGAGTATAAAGTCTCCCCTGGTCTACTTGAGAAATTATGTGATTTCTATAAGAGTGGGGTTTATACCAAAATTTTCCACCCACGATGAAGCACTTCGTTTGAGCAAATGAAGAAAGTTTCATATTTCGCCCATGGATGGTGCTGTATCGTAGAAACAGTTAAAACATAAATGGCTTGTATATGCATAAATGTTGTGTATTTGGTTTTACAAAATAAATGTGCTAAATGTTTGATTGTGAGTTTTGTTTAGCTAACTCTCATGTCCATAAATTAAGAATGATCACAGCTCCGGCAAATAAAGGTTCAGAAACACAAAAATCCTCGGAATGAAAGCATTCGTTTACAATGTTTGAGCGGTGAGGACGAATGTTGTCGTGGCCGCGGTAGTCTAGTGGATAAGGCAGCGGACTCGTGGCCGGCGGTATTCGACGAGTCGTAAATTCGAGCCTGATGCCACTAAAGAACCGCCGTGTAGCCGGGGCTAATGCACGTTAAATCTGTTGGGGCCTAAAGTCCTCCCATTGGCGTGGCGTGGAAGTTAGGAGAGGGGATGGCAGCTCAGGTGCCGTCCTCGTCACTTGACCGAGATTCAAAATTACGAGGTCCGTCACCAATAGCCTTCGTGTTGCTTTTAGTGCGGCGTTAATGAAACCAAACCCAGACGATGAAATACAGTCCTTACTATGCTTAGGCATGATGAGTATGAAATTACCGAGCTGATCTTAGGGAAGATTACTCCACTCAAGCAAGTAATGCTTTCCGGCACACATGTAGAAGTGGGTTGCGTCGGCCAAGCATGTGCTCTATCGGATACAAGTCAGATTCTGGCTATTCCTTACAGGTGATATATTCAGATTGAAGGCATTGGCTTACAATGTTTGCTCGGTTAGGACGGGTGTTGTCATATATAAACACAAATTCTGCACGCATGCCACCCCTAAACAAACGTACAAACGACAGGCCAAATTTGGAACATTATTCTGGAAATTGTTCCAGAATAATGTTCCAAATTTGGCCTGTCATGGTTCTGATTTGAACATGTTATGGGCCCAGTATAATTGCACCCCCAAACGAGCTATCCTGCACCACCGTATCGGTCTCGTTCAGTGATGTTGTCTTGGTGGTACCTGGAGTTCTCCGTATGAAAGTCCGGCGGGAATCGGACTGCAAGCTAAACCAGGACTCGTCAGGAAACATCACACACTGTGACATTGTCCACATTGCATGTTCTCTACTCCAGGCTAACCGCTGGCGACAGTGAGTTGCCGTGAGCGGAACACATCTGACAAACCTGCGAGACCAATATGTCCCAAATGTCTGCACACGTTTTGCCTTGAAACTGTCGTATCCGTGGCTGAAGATAGCTGACAAGAAAGGACTGATATTGTGCCCTGTCTGCTTCTCTTTGCAGTTACTGCCTAATACCGGTCGTCATTCGGCGTTGTAACTCGAGGGCGACTTACATTGTAACGTCTACTGACATTTCCATCATTTTGGAATTGTTGCCAAAGCCTACAGATAACACTTTGGGCAATTCTGAGCAACTCGGATACTTCCATCTGAGTATGCCCTCGTTCCAGGAGGCCGATAATTCTACTACTTTAAAAAAAAATCATTCACATGCGTTCTATGTGTCATAACTATTCGGTTATGGCACCTGAGCGACTTACAGAAAACTTGAGAGCAATTTTACATCATTGCTACCATTCCTTATATACTCTCTCGTCATTGTAACTCCCTATTGGCGTCATTTGAGGGCTTCCTGTAATTTGCATATTATTCTCGAAGATGTATGCGATAACTCTATACATGAAATTTTTGCTTGAGTGTTCTATTTCCGTGTGATCCTTAATTTATGGATGTAAGTGTATATAGTGTGAAACTCTAATTAAACGATGCAGTAATGCAACTGAAATATTTCATTATGTGTGCCTCTTTTTGATTGAGCCTCGGGTCAACATTTCTGTCAGCGCCAAAACTAATATTTTCAAATGAAACACAATACGAGCTAAAGTCAAGATTATGCCATGCCATCTATGGGAGAAATTCAAAACAACATTTTTATTTGCACAAACAATACTTTTTGCCGTGGGAGGCATTGTGGGACAAACCGCGCAGTCGTAGGCCAATTAGATGATTTTATATTAAATTTCGAAATGTACAGAACTTTAGGTTCATTCTATATGTATAATGTTTAAGTGTAACTATTTATTAAAGTGTAGATGTAATACCACTTCAATACAGAATTTTGGAACGCGATGAAGCAATTAAGTGTAGTACTATTGGTTTCATTGTCAGAGGAAATTAATTATTTCAGTTAGAAGTCATCTGCCTTCCAAGGCACGAGAAGGTTGCACTAGTTATTAGAAATAAGGCCTCTCACTGTATATAATATTTTCTTTTGCCTGTCAGCAAGTCGCCAGAGTGTCTCGTGTAAAGTTATTAACGGTGGCGGCGTAGTGTATCCTGGGAAGGCGAGAAGAGAGTTTAAGTTTTGTTCAGCTCTGTCTATTATATGGCGTTGTCTAGTGAAGTTAATAAATGTATATTCTGTGTGGATTCGCCCTTTTTTCTGATTTTTGACCTCGAACCCTTCGTTTTGGGACGTTGCGTAATATCGGGTACAAATTATGGTCGTATTTCTGAAATTTACTGGGACCCGAAAAATATAGTGCAAGGACGAAATTTAACGTGTGAATACTGCTTTGGAAATGTTAAAGGCTAGACGAACACTACTTAGAAGTGAGTTTATTCGAGTTTTCACATCTCTTAACAATCGGATGTGGTATATTAGTATATAAACGATTAGAAGATAAATTAAATAGGATTCGGGAAGCTGATAATGATATCCTTAATCAATTATCAGAAGACAGCGTTTTGCAGGATATACACTCTACAACAACAACAACAAAAAAAAAAAAACGACGCACCAAGAAGGAGTTGCCCGATTGTAATGAAATTTTGTATGCAGAAACGTTTGGACCGAACATGCAAATGATTAAAATTTGGTGTCCAATAAATGAATAGCGGGAGCTACAGTGCATCGGAACTGCGCACTCTGCAGGTGTATATAAGAAGCGATTCTAGATCTGATGATCAAATTTTCTGCTGCATTGCGATTTAGGATACCTTTCAACAACTGAAAAATGCCTCGCTTCGGAATTCGAGCTCATTACAAACAATTGTCAGAGTTTGAAAGAGGTCGTATCATTGGATTGAAAGAGGTTTGTTGGGCTAATCGCAGAATCACTCATCATATGGGTTGAAGCGATGTGGCTATTAGAAGATGCTGGCAAGAATTGGTGGACAATGGCAGATTTCAGCATCATGATGGTAGTGGTCGACCTAGTGCCACAGCAGATCGGGAGGACAGAGTGATTGTCAGACCAGCTGTCACATCACCTGATTCATCGTTATCAACCATCAGACATGCAACCCGCACACGAGTGTCCACCATGACCATTCACAGACGGCTGATAGAGCGAAATCTACTCTCGTACCGACGGCTACGCCACCTGCCACTCATGCCTTCACACTGTCGAGCCAGATTACGGTGGTGCTTGGCTCGATCAGGTTGGAATGATGCTGACTGGGGACGAATAGTGTTTAGCGACGAATCCTGCATTCAACTGTGTCCTGACCATTATCGAAGACTTGTCTGAAGACGTCCAGGGCAGCGTGCCGATCCTGCTTTCACTGTTGCACGCCACACAGGCCCTCAGCGAGGAGTTATGGGGCCATTTCCTTTGATAGCCATACTCCATCGGTCGTCTTTAGAGGCACACAATGATATGTCGACGACATTCTGAGACCTGTTTTGCTACCATTCCTTTTGCAGTATCCTGGCCTTATCTTTCAGCAAGATAATACCTGATCACATACGGCACGTGTTGCTCTGAGCTGTCTTGCAGCTTGTCAAACACTTCCTTGGCCAGTCAGATCTCTCTCCAATCGAGCATGTCTGGAATATGATGGGACGGCGACTGCATCTACCAGGGAATGTTGATGACCTAGCCCGAAAGTGGAGCAAATTTGGCAAAAAATACCACAGGAGACTATCAGGAAGCTTTATCACTCAGTGCCACGTATTGTGGCAGCTTGCATCCGGGCTAGAGGCTGGTCAACACCTTATCGAGCTTGTTACTGTGTAACTATGTAACTCTGAAATAAATCATTCAATTTTTCTGAAATTTTAATCATTTTCTATTCTGTACATAATTTTTCTATCCGCCAATTTTTGCCTCCAACGGACAACTTCTTTTTGGTGCGTCGTTTTCTTTCTTTCTTTTTTTCTTTTTTTTTTTTTTTTTTTTTGTTTTAAAATGTATATGGAAAAAAACTTGAGACTTGTGAAATATACCTTGATAGATCTACAAGCTGCAAAACGAAAGGGAAAAAAATTATGTCACAATCGGAAGTTTAAGTACCACAAATCGTGAGGACAAAGAATTATGGAGCTAAACAGACAATGAGATTATTAGAATTTTCTTTAAAAGAATTTGGTTGAAATCCTCGTGAATGGCAGAGTTTTTGGAATACTTTTGTGAAAATACGTAAAGACCCAAAATTAGATGACCATACGAAATTCGTGTATTTAATCCAAGCAACGGTTTCGAAATCGAAAGCTCGAGATATAGTTGAAAGTTTTCCTACGACAGCGGATAATTATTTTAAAGCAATAGAACATTTGAAAAACAGATTCGGTCTTGAAGATATTTTAATTGAAGTTGTTGGAGATCTTTTGCAACTGGTTTCAAATAATAACAGCGAGGTAAAGAATTTAATATATCATTGTTCAATGATAGCTTAGAAACAAAACTACGTTCTCTCGAATCCCTCAGAGTTACGGAAGATAAATATGCCTGCATTTTGTTTCCGCTCATCGAATCATGTCTTCCTTTTGATGTTTTGCGGATTTGGGAGAGAGAGCGGGAGAAGTTGAATACAGGTAAGAATAAAAAAAATCTATTCTTGAATTTTTAAGAAATGAACTATTATCTGAAGAGCGAATCATGTTAAATCGTACTTGGTTTTTGGCTTTGATAGAGCAAAGAAATGTTTTAAACATATTAGATATGATAAATATAATGTAGCTACTGCGAATGATTTAATTGTTGGTAATACTTTAAAGATAAATCATCTGCTGAGAAATGCGATGAATAGTGTCTCTTTTGCGATAAATCGCATTCACCTGAGAAGTGTTCTAAAGCTTGTTTTCTCTCTCACATACATGAAGCGAAAAAAAATATTGTATTAAAAAGCATATTTTATTTAAGACGAAATCAAGTTTCTCGTAATTGTAGGGCTAAAGTTAAATGTGTTATTTACAATGGAAGGGATTAGCAATTCTATGCCAAAATAACAAAACCAATAATTCGGTGTCAGAAAACAAGAAGCAGAGAGTTCTAATAATGTTTTAAGTAGTCAGATTAAAAGCTTTGATACTCTGTTACAGACTGTAATTGTGCGAGTCAAAAATGGTAACAGGGAAAAAATGGTACGAGCTATCATTGATTTTGGCTCAGAAAAATCTTTTATAGCGGAAGATATTATCAAATTTTAAGATATGATGGTTGTGGGGAATCGAGATTGAGCTGGTTCGTGGTTATCAGAACTAAATAATTTTGGTAAAAGAGTTACTGATTTTGAAATTAATTCCTTTGAAATAGGGGATGAGATATAAAATTGTTGGTAGGAAGTAATGTAACGGTATGTAACGGGAAAACTGTTGACTGAGAATATAAAAATTCTGAAATCTGGTCCGGTTGCCATACAGACCCATTTAGATTGGATATTAATGGGTAGGATTCTCGAAAACAAATCTGATTATAGGGAGTCACTTAATGGCTATATCATTACTAACAAATGAAAGCTCTGCATCTAATTTTGTGGAAATTAGATACGTTAGGCAATACTGGCCCTGTAGAGTCTAAAACAAAATTTCAGAAAAATGAGCAGACGATGCGTTTCTTTAAGGACTCGGTTACTAGGGATCCGGAGGGAAGGTATGAAGTTGCATTTCCCTAGATTTTAAGCAATTCTCGTCTCCAAAGAAACAGGATTTTAGCTGAAAGGCGTCTCGTTAGTACTTGCAGGAGACTGAAAGATCAAAATAAGACAGAGGATTATGGAAAGATATTCGACTCATGGGTACAAGAAATCGTATAAAGAATAAATGACGATAAGAATTCCTAGGTTCATTGCCTTCCCCATAGATCTGTATTCAAAGAATCGAGTGATATTTTAAAGTTAGACCAGTTTTTGATGCCTCGGCCCGTGTCAAAGGACATCCCTCTTTTGTGATTTTTTTGTGGATAAGGTCTAAATCTGGTCAAATTAATACCACCCCTATTGAATCGTTTTCGAAAACATCCTAAGGACTAATTTCTGATATAGAAAAGGTATTTTTACAGATTAAAATAAAAGAGATGGATCGGGATTATCTGTGATTTTAGAGGGAAAATAAAAAAGGAGAAACTGAAATTTACAGGCATAATCTTGTAAAGTTAATTGTGGTTCTTTCTTATTAGCTGCAACACTTAACCATCTCATAGATAGTTCTCCTGAACATCTTGAAAGTGAATAAATTTATTTCGGAGTTTAGATCACTACTGTCGTTGCCAAAATTCAACCTTCGAGGGTGGCAGTCGCATTGTCCGGTAGAAACAGACCACTTGAAATCTAGAGATTCTGTAGCTGTCTTTCGACTAAACTGGGACCTAAAAAGAAATATATCATGCAAAACTGATTTGTATAGGAAGGGACAAATTATAGCAACTAAACGGGTTCGTCTCCCATCTACACATAAAGTTTTTGACTCCATCGGATTTACTTCTCCAGTGACCATGTTTAAAATATTTATTTATATTTATTTTTACAAGAATAATGCCCTTTAAGAATTCGATATATTAAAAAAATTAAAATTTCATTAAAATTTTGACGCTTTGATTAAGCAAATAGTGATCACTTGCGATACCCCTGTCAAAGTTCCAGGAAACCTTAAGGTTCCTAGGTTGAAGACCTCCGTCCTAGAGCATTTTACGTACCTTGCAGCAGTTATTCTTTAAATCTAGTAATTAACCATATGACAAAATCTTTGTTAGAGGCAGCGAACTTTTTTAATATGGCCCAAAAGATATATACACTTTTTACCTCATCGACTTTTTGGCGCGCCATATTAAGAGAATTCAATACTTTCACATTTAAGAGAACACTTTAATACTTTTGCATTGAAACGATTGAGCGACACTCATTGGGAAGTCGTATAGACTCCTTCACGTTTTCAAATAGGAAATATTTAAGAGGGTTTATTGAATATTTATCAGAATGCCGAAATATATTATATGATTCTAGAGGAGGCAAGCAGTTTATAGACCACAATAAAACAATTTATGTTAGATGTCATTTGGTATAAAAATTTAAATTAGCTCGATAATGAAACTGTTTCAATCCAAAGATTTATCCCAAGCCACTGATTTTTTTAAATATCCAATTTTCTTTTTCTTAAATTAAGATTGAATGAGAATCCTTTGTCAACATTGCCTAAGAAGCTGAAAATTTAGTCAACGAAATAATAAAAGAAAAACATAGTAAGAACTTCCACGGTATCGTGTTCAAACTTCAAAATGAAATTTTTCATATGAAACTTCAGACGAACCGATATAAAATCCAAAACAAAAGTGTAAAATATGATTGTTTCCCCTCTTTACTATAGACCAGAGGATGAATTCATTGGAGCTTCGATTCTACCTACTGAATAATCATAACGAGTCTTGAATTTTAATACAATGTTTACTTCCGAAAAAATATTGGGTTAAAGATGAATTACTGGCACATTGTAAAGATCTCTTGAGAGATGGGGACTCCTCCTATCTCAACACTTTAGAACTGGCTGACGAATTAGGCTTCCCCCCTTTTTGTCAAATAAAGTCAAGTTGATGTTCTTAAATACATTACTTCCCTTAAGATTTCAACTAAATTAAACATTACCTTAAGATTTCAACTAAATTAAACATTACCTTAAGAATTTTGCAAATAATACCCATAATTGACGCTACAGGTGAAAGAACATTTTCTAAATTAAATATAATACTTAAGAACCAAGTTTCACTCAAAATCGCCATGGCTTGGCCATTGAGCATAAATTGAGTAATAAATTAGATCTGAAAAAAAAAAAAAAAAAATCACGATTTTTCAGAAAAGAAACTTTGACAGAGATTGTTTTAATTTTGATTTAGACTTTGTACATAATCCTTACCCATACAGTTTTACAGAAAATCGTTTTCGAATACAAAATGAATGTTTTTAACAAGCTAACGACAACGAACAACGATCTAAAACTAAAACAATTTAAAAGTAAATTTAAATTATCTCTGAAAATAGCAGACATTAGTTTTAGATCGTTGTTCGTTGTCGTTAGCTTGTTAAAAACATTCATTTTGTTTTCGAAAACGATTTTCTGTAAAACTATATGGGTAATATTGATTTGATTTAAAGTCATTTTTTTTTCTTTCTGGTTGACATGGTTCTTTTATAATTCCATTTTTTTTTTTTTTTAATTAAAGTCTTTTTAAAGTTTTTGGGCGGCACAAATGCCTCGTTAGGCCCTGCCAGTTTACAAGTGTCGATTAAAAATTCAATATCATATTACTATTACCAGATCGGCGAGCAAAACTTGGAGGAGTAAAGAGCTTCGGTGCTTCTTTCTCCGCATACCCTCAGTGCCCTAAGAGAAAATTCCTGTCCAGTTCCCTTCATAAAGAAAAAGAAAAGCTTGTTGATCCCTTAGTTGCCCCTTCTCACAATACCACAAAGCGATTCTGAGAAAATTCGGGGCTACTTCACACCAATACGTGGAACAAGCAGGGCCGGCCTTTGGTGGTAGGTAGTTGCTTACGGCGACAAAACGGTCTGAACGGGAAAAAAAAGAAAAGAAAAACACAACCCACAAAAATATACGTCGATTTACTCGAATCTGGAAAATAAATGAGCAATAAAACTAATACAATAAGAAGAAAGAAGGTCCAGGACATTCTTAGAATAATTGCTTCCTTTAAAAATCGGCAAAATTGAACATAGCTTTAAGAATTTTGCTAACGGTACCCCTAATTATTGCTTCTGGAGAAGGAACTCTTCCTAAATTATAAAAAATAATAATAAATTACTCAAGGAGAATGTCGGCAATTGAGCATGAATTAAATAATAAACTAGATCTGGAAGAAGTTATTCGTAATTTTGCAGAAAAGAAATTTCGAAAAAGATTGTTCTAATATTTTTTCAGACTCTTTTTTTTTTTTTTTTTTTAGACTTTGTGTATATGCTAGTGAATTTTTTTTTTTTTTTGTTACTTGCTTTTTAAGCATATTTTAATTATCTCTGTAAATAGTAAGTAATACGAGTAATTTTAGTTTGCAAGTTCGTTGTCTTTAACTCGTTAAAAATGCAAGTTTTGTTTTTCGATGAAAAATTTTTCTATAAGTCTATATTAGTATTATTGGCTTAATTTATTAAAATATCATTTTTCTGTTTAACATGGTTCACTTTTTTCATTCTGTTTTTGAAAAAATTTTGAATTTTTTTTTCTTTTTAAAGCTTGAGGGGTGCCATTCTTTAAGTTTGCCTAGTGCGGCAAAAACGCTAGGACCGTCTTTGTTAACAAGCCTCCTTGAATGCTGGGACTCGGGACAAAGTCATCGCCATTCATTAATAGTTGCATAGCGTAAGGAGTGCAGAGGTGGCCATGGCCCATTTGGCACAGATGAAGGGAGTGGCAGGGAGCAACTGAACAGGCTAATCCTGTCTGCAGCATGGGGCCATGATCATTGGATCGGATAACTGTATTGTCATCGGGATACAAGAGTACTCATTAGAAATTGGACAAGTAGAAGAGGAGTTGTATGATTTAACCGAAACAAATACATTTATGTGAAGTTAAACGAAAACTTGTCAAATATTTTATTAAAAATAAGAAAATAAATGTCACTTGTTGAATGTCGAAACGAACGCGGCCGGCAGCGATCTACTGTTGAAACTCAAAAAATGCAATTAGAGAGTCCGTTTTGATTTTTGAATTATTGTCCTTGAACAATTCATACATGTGACGGTGAACAGAAGGCATTTAATTTCTTTTTTTTTTCTCCCGTTATTTAAAAGAGTGGTGCAGTGTTGATATTGTTTATTTTATACTTTGATAAAGTTTACCAAAATTTGTTAATTATTGTGTTGCCAAGTTTATTTATTTTATACGATTCCTCAAATATATAGGAGAATTAAGTTAAATGTTTGCTTTGTTTATTTTTCAACTTTTAAATGGCTTTACGATTTTACACTCGTAGAATGTTATTTATTCGTTTTAACTTATTAAACTAAAAGTAATTTAGTTTTACTCTTGTGCAAAGCATTCGTGATATTATTTTTTAAATTTCTTTAGGAGATGGGCAAATTTAGGGTTCGCCCCGGGTAGCAGAAATTCACTTCACGCCACTGTATTTAAGAATCTTTTACACGACCTACACTCAGTGGCCGCGGTAACCTAGTGTTATGGTCGCGGATTTGCAGTTGACGTTGTTTTAGTCGAGTCGAGGGTTCAAGGCTGATGCACGTCATTTCTATCAAGTTACCAAATCCTCCCGTTGACGTGGTGTGTAAATTGGAGAAGGAGATGCTAATTCAGGTGTCTTTTTTTTTTTTTTTTGTCATTCGACCTATATTGAAAATTAAGAGATCCGTCGCCAATTGCCCGACGTTAATAAACAATCACATAGAGAACAGCAAAAAGGATTGCCTTGGGACTTTTGACAGAAAGAATTGATAAAGCTCATCATAATGTGTTCGCATTTTTGATGTTACACTTATTGCTAGCGTATATTCAAAAATTCCTCTCTTTTGTCCGCAATTTTGGGAGTTTTCTTTCATTTTGTACCGAGCGAGGCATAGCGAGGATTTCTGCTATCCGGTGCAAACCTTAAATTTGCTACCCCAGTAGAAATAAAAAAAATATATTACAAATGCATTGCGCATGCGTAATTAAATTACCTATAGTTTATTACGTGAAACATTCCACGTGAGCAAATAACATTCCACGTGAGTAAAACCGTAAATCCATTGAAAAGTTTAAAAATAAACAAAACTAACATTTAGTACCCCTACATATTCGAGGAATTACGCAAAATAAAGATACTTGATTTTCCAATAACTAATAAATTTAGGTACGCGGGAAACTTTACCTAAGTATAAAATAAATAATATCAAAGATTCGCTGTTCTTTTAAATAACAAAAATTTGAAGAAACTGAATGTCAACTGCTCACCGTAACATCTATGAGCTGTTCAAGAACAATGATTCAAAAAATGAAATTTATTTCCCTTGTTTATTTTTTCTGGATTTACTTCTAATGCTCCTTACTCTGCTCAGGTGAGATACAGATGTCTCTCATTTGATAACTTCAGCTCTCACTCTCTCTACAACCAACCAACTCGCATTTCTCACTGCTTATACATGCATATTCTGAATTCTATTCTTCACACTTCAATAATTCTGAGGTAATCTACATCAATCACATTCCATTCATTGGGAGCGATTTTCAGTTCAAACCAACAACACATAAAAGGTTCGTTGAAAGGGATAACGCGATAGAACCGACGTTAACGTCATAATTTTTGTTCCCTTTGAGCCATTAGCATTGTAACCGATTTCGTCCAGCTGAGATGACAATTGTGAAAGTTATCAAAGGTGCCTCAATTTTTTTTACGACTGTATATCGATTGGAATCGTGGTTCCCAATTCGTGTTCAGCCGAATATTGGTGTGCCATTAAGCCACTTAAAGTGCCCCGCGAAAAAAATCAAATACACAAATTAAAATTGCTGCAAATGATATGTTAAGTAATTTTTGTGTGAGATTGTAATCAGCAAACGCAAATGACACTGTCAACGCGAATACCGCTGAAATTTTTTTAATCGTATTTCACATCTTTGCGGTGACGAAGTCCAGTGGTACATGACGTGTACTACTTGTCGCTATTGATGGCACATCGCTATTTTTTGATCTTGTGTGCCATAAAATCAACCAAATGTAAGTGAAGATCACAAGTAGAGAGTTAAATGAATGAGTTTAAGTAAAATATGACGCGTCACTAACGTGTTGGTAACGAATACTTGGCTTTAAAAGAAAGCACGAGAAATACAAAGCTATTTTCTACGTTTTATCTTTGCGAGGCAGGATTCCCAATGAAGTTTTATATTGAAATAAAGAAATGCGAGGGAAACTTAGAAGAGGGGAGGCTAGTCGCTTTTTCATTTATTCCTCCCAATATTAATGAAATCTGCAAAGATCACCCAGCTTGAGAATATTTTTTAAGTGTTGTAATGGTCGTGTTAAATAAACGTGTTTGCATCAAAAATCAGTATCAATATTTTGTTCTTTTTTAAAAGTAACATTTGAAGCAGAGTTGCCAATCCTGCAGTCACAAGATACGGAGTATTTGTTCTTGGGGTGCATAACTCTCACGCGCTTTAATCCCCGGTAGATTGGCTATTAATTGAGTTTGAACTTTGGTTATTTCACTTGCCCAGGAGTTAAAATTGAGAAGCAATAGCTTTAGAAAAAAAATGCTTTTAAGTTAAGAAGTTAGTATCAGAGATAATTTAAAATATACATAGTCATCACTTTCTATAAAACTATTGGTGTTGGTTTAGTTCTAAATATTACGCAGTCACAAAAGGCTGCGAGACGATTCCATCCCCTCCCCTCCCCCGCGGATCAAAAATAGAGGGGTTTTTTTTGGCGAGAAATGTCCTATTTTTCATTGCGACCTTGATTTCAAACAGATCGGCCACTGTTGCTTTAAAGATCATGTTGTAAGTATTCTACGTAAAAAAAAAATGTCAAAAGTTTTATGTTACCCGACTTCTCAAAAAAATTGAGATCCATCAGGGTATTAAGTCAAAGGTTAAGGTATTAAGTCAGGGGTTCCCAATATTTCTAGTCCAGCCTAGAATTTCCCCTAGGTTTCTTTCTACGTACCATCATCGACTATTTTTGTCGGGGAACATAACCCTCTCGGGCTTTAATCCCCTGTGAATTGGCTATTATTTGAGGTGAGACTGAATTTTGGTTTTACACTTGCCCAGAAGTTAAGATTTAGATATTAAGATAATAAAATAAAATTACAGTGCAATAGCTTTTTGGAAAATATGAAATTAATTTTGAAAAATATGCTGAATATATATTATTAATATTAGAATATCACTAGTTGAATACTAGTGTTGTTAAAATTAATCCAAAAGAGAAGATGGTTGAAATTCATGAGTTTAGGCTTAGGATATTGCAGCAGTACTCTATTGGATTCCTGCTTACTTGTTCAGTCTGGTCGCAGTGAGAGTGCGCTCTGTGATTGGTCGATGGTGTGGTGTGTTAATTCTGTATATATAGGTGGGTGCATAGGGGTGAGATTTTGTGAGGAGTGTGCTTGTGTTACCAGTGTTTTTATAATATAAGTGAAATTAAAGAATTAAAATTTCTCGTGGTCTGTGTAGTTGTGGGTTGTTTCTGAGTGGGGTGTACTTTTCTATTTCTTGAATGGTTTTATT
The DNA here is from genome assembly GCA_019974015.1 of Nephila pilipes. NCBI lineage: Eukaryota > Metazoa > Arthropoda > Arachnida > Araneae > Nephilidae > Nephila > Nephila pilipes. Next base: position 189,506 of record BMAW01033385.1, read on the forward strand.
GCTCGAGGTATCAATTTTTTGGTAGAAATTTCCTGATAATTTTTTAATGAAGTTTTTGAGCGTTGGAAGTTTAATTGAGTATCTGATGTCTGTGTTTCTCATGTACCAGTGTGCTCTTACTATCATTCTAATGGTGGAATTTTGGGATTTTTCTAATAATTCCAGTGTTGTGTCAGCACAATGCGACCAGACTGGGCTAGCATAGGTCAGGATAGGTCTTAGTATCAGGGTGTAGATAAGCAATTTATTACGTCTACTTAATGTAGATTTACGCGAAATAAGGGGAAAAATATTATTTACTGCAGAATTATACTGCTTTTTAATTCGTAGAACGTGTTGTTTAAAAGTGAGTTTTTTATCCAACGTTACACCAAGATATTTCGTGTCTAGAGACCAGGGTATATTTTTGTTTTCCAGAAAAATGTCTGGTTCTATTTTTCTGTAGTTTCTGGAGAAGAAGACGGCCTCTGTCTTGGAAACGTTCAGGGCTATTTTCCAAGTAGAGTACCATGCTTCTAGTTTCTGTAGGTGTTCGTTTAGTGCTTGGCCTATTTTTGGTGAAAAGTAGTGTCTTGCTAGTATCGCAGTGTCATCTGCATACATGCATATTTTTGTATTTTGGTGTTTAGGGATGTCGTTCACGTAGTAATTGAACAAGGTGGTTGAGAGGATTCCTCCTTGCGGGACTCCAGCTTCAACTTTTCTTAGATTTGATAGTTGTTCATTAACGGTGACTTGAAAGCTTCTATTGTGTAGATATGAGTTTATTATTTTTACGAGATATGCAGGGGTGTTGTAGTTGATCATTTTGAAAATTAAACCTGTATGCCAGACTCGGTCAAAGGCTTTCTGGATATCCAGGAAGACCACACCAGTATTTTGACTTTTGTAAAATCCAGTCTTGATGAATTCCACTACTCTGAGCAGTTGGTGTGATGTGGATAATTTCGGGACGAATCCATGTTGTTCGTGGATGATGATATCGTGGTCTTGTAGAAATTTTGATAGTCTATTGTGGATTATTTTTTCGGCTAGTTTGCTGAGGATTGGTAATAAGGAAATTGGTCTGTAGTTTTCGGGTCGGGTTCTACGTACCACGAACCATCCTCTAGACACCCTCCCCCTCTCCACGATCCCTACACAACGCGTTTTATTTACCTATTACATATTTCAAAGGAAGAGTGTGGCTGATTCAATCAAATGACCTACTTTTTTTTATTGTATAGTTATTTAATGATTTATTTTCTTTTCAAATAAGCAAACAATTTAAATCGAAGATTGGAAAAAAGAAAAAAGTAACGTGATATTAGGATAAATCGAATCAACCAATTTTGAAAAATTAGGCTCAAAGATGAATAAATACTATCTTAAATCGGAACTGCGTCTAATCCGCTTTTTTTTTTTTTTTTTTAAGAAAGTATACGAGGGAGAAAAAAATTCTTCTTAGATAGTCCCAATACTTTCTAGGTTCATCATTCGGCCATTCAAGAGGTTTTTCAGAGTGAGATCTGTTGTGTGCTTCAGGTATTTCTCCTTTTTAGGAATCGACAGGGTTACAACTGACATTCTTAATAAAAATTAAATCTATTTTTAAAATTATTTTTAATATTTTAAAATTATTTTCAGTGGCGTTGCATTGGGGGGGTGGCAACGGATCCAATGCCAGAAAAGGGGAAATACGTGAAGCAAGCCCGTTTTTGTACTGGCTAATCCTGTGCGCAGTAGTAGTCCGTGGTCATTAGATGAGATAACTGTATTGTCATCGGGGTTACATAGGTACTCGTGCAGAATTTCAATTTGAGAAGTGGATGTGGTTCAAACGAGAATTCTAAGATATGACCTAAACAAATATACTTACAGTTTTGTGAAGTTAAAGAGAAAAGCTTGTCAAACATTTTATTCAAAATAAGTTTGACTTTTTGAATTTTGAAACGACCGCGATCCACTGTTGCCGCCTAACAAACGCCCGTCTCGATTTTTGAATTATTGTCCTTGAACAACTCATAGTTGTCACGGTGAGCAGGTGACATTTAATTTCTTCAACTTTTTTTATTTAGAAGTGTGGTGTTGCATTGATATTGTTTATTTTATACTTCGATAAAGTTTCACGTGTATCTTAATTTGTTAGTTATTGTAAAGTCAAGTTTCTTTTTTTCGTACAATTGGTCGAATATATAGAAGTGTTAAGGTAAATGTTTGATTTTTGTTCATTTTTAATCTTTTCATTGGCTTTGTAGTTTTATCCATGTAGAATGTTATTTGTTCGTTTTAACTATAAGCAATTAAACTATAAGTGCAATGCATTCGGAATAATATTATTTTTTAAATTCTCCAGGGGTGGGAGCAAATTTAGGGCTCGCACCGAAAAATTCCCTTTAAGCCACTGATTATTAAGTTTATTTTTTTAGCTGCTTTAGTTTAGTTTTTTATTAACGTCGCACTAGAAGCAACACGAGGGCTATTGGCGACGAACCTCGTAATTTTGAACCACGGTCAAATGACGAGGACGATACCTGAGCTGGCACCTCCCTCTCCTAACTTCCACACCACGCAAGGGAGAACTTTGGGCCCCGACGGATTCAACGTGCATCAGCCCCGGCTAAACGGCGGGTCTTAAGCGGCCAAGGATCGGGCCCGCAACTGAACGAAAACCGCCGGCCACGAATCCGAAGCCATGAGCACTAGGCTACCGCGGCCACCATAACCATTTTCTATTCACGTTCCACAAAGAGTACGGGATAGTCTAATCCACCGCTGGATTAAACTACTGTGATCATATTTTTTAAAATTGTTTCTACTATCATTAATTTACGACATGACTAAAATTATTCCAACGAAAACGAAATAAACAGTCGTTTGCCAAAGAAAAAAAACGAGAAAAAATTTATCACAATTAAACGCCCTTGACAAAGTCAAGAATTTTTCTTTTTTTTTTCGCGTGATAAACGTTACAAAACACTTGCGATGTAAATACTTCTCCAGAGCCCTAAGTAACAGTTGTAAAATTTTCTTAGGAGTCAACTAGTGTGATAAGGAAAATGGAATCTTTTGGTACGCAGGTGTGAAAAGGCTGGAAACTCTGGCAGGTGGGACAGAGCAGTTCGAAACCATTCAAGCGCATCTTGATGCAAACAGTTTTTTTTTTTTTTAAACACAAAACACTGTATATTCTTAAAGAAAAACTAATGACTATTGAACCAAGATATGAATTAAAAGATAGCATTTGCTTACGATTTGAAGTAAGGAAAAATTCTTTGTGCATTCTCAACAACTTCAGTTCAGAACAGGAGTGAATTTATACTAGTTTTCAACGGAAGTAGTTGGACTTTTATTTTTTGCCTCTTTCCGCTGATTTGGTACAAAAATTTGTTTTTTATTCCCTTTCTATAATTTTTTTTTTTTTTTTTTTTTCAAATCACAAATATTTTGTATTCTGAAATTTTATAAGATGCGTATTTTTTTTTTATTTGGATTTGTAGAGCTTTATCTTCACTTATGCGACTTGTCTCGTAGTACAAATTTATTTATTTTTACACATAAAAGTAATTGCTAAGATAATATTTTCTTAAAAATCCCTGTTTAATCCACAACATTTTTATTTATTATTATTATTATTTTGCCTTAGCTTTTTTTCTCTTCAAATACACCAAAATATCTACAGATTTTTTCATCATTCAATGTAAATGACAGGTATGGATACCTTCTTTTAGAAGGTAGCTTTATACTTTAATGGGGTTACTTTAGTTTATCTGTAGAATTATAAGTACGATCTCTTTCCCAGATTTCCTGCTATAGATGTATTTTTAAATATATTTCATTTTTCTGAAAACTCTCATTACTTTATGAAAATTTTAACAAAGTTCTGTTTAATCCCCTAAGAGAAGAGGGTGGCTCAAAAATTACCTGTTTTTGAAGACAAATGACTTTGCTAGGGCAAGATTGTGTTACCATTGCGTGCTGCCATTTGTTAAAGGCGTCGAATTTGACGCAGTTCATAGGATAGTTTTGATCTGGCAGATGTCTGAAGCGAAATCAAAATTTTGATTGTTGTCGCCGTCGATGAGGCCTGGATTCCTCATTATACCCAGGAAACCGAGCAAAACAACGGGTTGCTTCCGGAGAATCTGCTCCTATGAAGACGAAAACGGCAGGAAAAGTTATGACGACAAATTTTTAGGATGCGGAGGGCGTCTTATTTGCAAATTCTTAGAAAAAAGAAAAACGATCATTGGATAATACTGCATTGCGTTACCTCATTTCCGTTCCTGTCACGAGTATTTTTTGAAGCTCTAATGAAAAGTGAGAGTGTGTACGAAAGCATGAATAATAGTTGAGGCAGGGACACTCAAGCCCATTCACCAATGCATCGATTACGATGATGTGCGTGCATTCCTGCCGTCCTTACTTATTCCGAAAGATGTTTTCCGAAAAATCTATTTTATTCCAAATTCGTACTGCACACTGTGCGGATCAGGGAAGTAGACGTCTAGATAAGTGTGCGAATGTTAGCTGAAAGGTTTTCTCTTTAATATAAGTTATTGTTTTATTAACGTCGCACTGAGAAGCAATACGTGCGCTATTGGGGACGGGCTTATTAATTTTGAGTCTCGATCAAGTAACGAGAACGATACCTGAGCTGGCACCTCCCTCTCCAAGCTTCGCGCCACTTAAACGAAAGAACGTGATATCTCGACCAGATTTAACGGACATCAGCCCCGCTACGCGGCGGGTCTTTAGTGGCATCAGAGCTTGAACCCTCGACTCGACGTATTCGTCAGCCACGTATTCGCGACCATAACCACTAGGTTACCTGACCAGTGTGGTGACCAGATATGACAAAATAGTTCCACTGTAGTTTATGCATGTCGTAAGAAGCGACTAAAATGGGTACCCAAAATCTGAGGATATAGCTAGGCACCCTGTCCCTTGGGATTATATCAAGGGAACACAGGGACTTGCCTTCTTTAGGTAAGTTTCGGGCATCATGACCCCGAGGCACCCTAGTGATCTTTTTCTTTCCTACGGGGTTTACTGTTTTTGGTAAACAAGGGAGACGCGCCCCCGGGTTACCCTAGCGATTCTTCTCTATTTTCGACTCTCCTTGTCAATCAATTTTTGTCTATTTTTCACTTTTTTACGTCTAGACCACCGTTAAATCTTATTTGGCACAGCATAGCCACATCTGGTTCTTGCGCCAATAACCTTTACATATACTCAGTCACATCACTAAGTTACCGCAACCACTTTCTTTGATATAATAATGATCTTTGTTATCACAAGAACTAAAGCTACTGTACAGTCTTCCTATGTAAATGAGCTTTTATATGCAAAAAGGCACTTTTAACAAGATTTCAAACGAGAATCTGCAATTAATTTATTCAATAAACTTGGTATTTTTTCTAATTTCGAATGTGGTCTCGTTATCTTATTGGTCATGATCGCGGACTCGCTTCTGGAGTGATTCGAGTCCTGATCCCACTAAAGACCCACCGTGTAGCGCGGCTGATGCACATGGTCGAGGTCCAAAGTCCACTCGTTGAAGTGGTTTGGAAATGTGGAGAGGAACAGTGCTAGCTCAGGTGTTATTCTCATCATTTGACTCAGGTTCAATATTACGATGTCCTTTGCCAAAAGCCCTCGTTTCTCAGTGCGACATTCATAAAACAAACAAATTTCGAATGTAATCTCAATAGCATGCTTTCTTCTAAAGTTAAAGAAACTTTCCACTTGTTTGGTTATTTTGAAGAAATGTATGAAATGAAATTGAATTGCTAATTGCAACCCTCTAGATATGTTTAAAAAAAACAACCTTTCTTATTACTTCCTTTTTTCCTTTAATGCATAGCTTATTTTTACTCTAATAATTTTAACAAAGGAGATGTATATAAGCCACCAACCTAATAAAAATATCACATATTTTTTTCCCCCGAAAACTACGATTAACGAGATGGAGTACATTTAATCAAAATGACACATCATCCAAATTCATGTCAATTTAATTTGAGAAATATTTCTATACAATATGTCATTAAACGACAGAATAACTGAAAATTCTCAACAAATAAATAAATATCCCTTAATTTTTTTTTTTTTATCGTAAATGACTTTTTTGAAAGTATTGTTAACAAAAACAGTTAATTGAAAAATATGTTGAATAGCCGTCTCCAGTTTTGAATGCACTTTATTGCATTCAAATAAATGAAATAGAATAGATTTGAGATCGTGACTGCTCATTAACGTCGCAATGAGCAACAAGAGTGCTATTGGTGACGGACCTCGTAATTTTAAACTTCGGTCAAGTAACCAGGACGACACTTGAGCTGGCACAACCCCTTTCCTAACTTCCACACCACGCCCTCGGGTGGACTTAAGACCCCAACAGATTTAACGTGCATCAGCCCCGGCTAAACGGCGGGTCTTTAGTGGCATCAAGGTTCGAACCTTATCGCATACATTTTGTAGCTTATCACATACATTGAAATTTTAAGACGATATGAAGACTGGAAGAAAATGGGGGAGTGAAAATGCTTGATTTGATCACACTTATCAGTTGTAACATGCATATAACATTCCTATTTTGAGTTTATACATCACTGCTTTTTCTTATTGTATCGATGATATTTAAATTCTCGGAAAACAAAAAGAGTAATCTGAAATTAAGAATCCTCTAAATATTTAAAACGATGGTTGTGATTATTGATAAATATCGCACTGAGAAGCAGCAACACGCTACTACCGATGGAACTCGTAATTTTGAGTCTCGGTCAAGTGACGAGGACGACACCTGAGTCGGCACCTTTCTCTCTAAAATTCCATACCATTCCAACGAGAGGTCTAGGGACCTCTAGATTTGAGAAGGTATTATTCCAAAGGATTTCGCTGAAGGTCGATTGACTTAAATTGTTTTTAGGAGATTTGATTCGCGTATTTGAGAATCCGCAGACCGTTATTCTGTGCCATTGACAACTGGGCTAGAAAAGTAGCCCCTTTCGTTGTTAGTTGTGATTTGTGGGAGAGGGTTATCGCGTGCCTGAGGTTTGAGGCAGTCTTTTTTACTGTTGATGGAGTTTCTGAACGATATTTAAGAAATGTTGTTTTTCCAGCCGTTACTGCAAATGATATACATTCCTTCGTTGAAAGTTTTCCGTAGCTGTCAACGACAATCTCTAGTTGGGATGACAAGTCTATTTGATTGTAGCCGCTCATATCACTAGTTGTGATTTATGAGTGGGGTTTATATAATGAGAGAGAGAGGCAAGTTTTGCGTTTGGAGTGTATTCAACTCATATTGGCTGGGATATAGTACCATCTAGTGTTTGAACTAAGGATCACTGCTTCAACGATACTCTTGGACTTGAGCTATGATGGGGAAGATTTGAATCAGGTACCTGCGGGTCCACAAATATGTGCCTTATGCTGCGTTACATGAAACTGGATCTGAATTGAATCCCATTCCGGAGCCGTTATTAGAAGTTTTTTGCTCTTTTCGTTGTTAGTTGTGACATGGGGGAGAGGGATACCGAAGGATTACGCTTTCGAATTCCAAATGGATGGTAGACGAGAGTCGTAATGATCCCACAATACAATATTTGGTCCACCCCGAAATCCACCCGCCACAAAGATCGTGTTTTTGCCATAGTAGTTCTTCAGCCATAACCAGGGTCGGTTACAGGGCAATGCCTAGGTCCTTTGATCCTGCTTAATCGAATTGTTCTGAAATTTAAAATGTGAATGTTTCATTATTAGCTGACTTAACTAGTTTCGTTCATTCTGTTCAAATTAAGAAAAATCCTCTTCTTAAAATGGATAGAAATTGCTTAACTATAATTACATCATTTTTCGTTTCAAAATGTAGCATCAGTAAAGAACGATTTTCTGCCATAGCTTTATCATTCGTAGAATGAGAACTGCTCGACAATCTAAGAGATGATAAAATTAATGAGCTCGCTCCGAAACTTTTTTTTTTCTTAAAAATAAACATTAAAATTTCTGTAAATTTATTTTGTTTTCAGTTTAACTCTAATTTATACTTTATAAATATGCAAAGCAATGCTCTTCTATTATGTTATCTATTCGATTGATCTCACAGTAATTTAAGTAGGAGATATTTGTAATTTAAATGTTCTGTTTTCCTGTTCAAAACTATTTTTATATACATTTTTAAAAGGCCCCGCGTGACACTTCGAATCAAGTTTTGCGTTTCCTCGAGCCAGTCCTGGGTGTAACATAATATTATTAAGTATTCTGATTCTTAAAAGAATTGGATATGTCTTGAATAGGTTCCTTAAAATATGATCTCGAGATGACACCAATAATCTACTGATGTAGAACTGAGGTTTAATCGTGATTTAATGTGGGGGGGGGATTGGTATTTTATCAAAATCGACAAAAAAATCGTGTGCAATTGTGAGACTGTTAATCGTAAGCTAAGACCTAGCTCTCACGTACTGAAAGGTGGAAGTTTAATGAATTGGGAACCGCGTCAAGTTCTTAGGATGCTACGGGGCTCTATCACGCCTCCACTTCAACTAATCCTTGGGAACATTTGTGATGTCACTTGAACTGAGAAATCTCTCCTGATAAATGTATATTTGAATAGAATCATTCCAGTGAACAGTATTGTGGTTTGCTGTTATGTAAGCAAGGAAGCGTTTAATATATGTTTAGCGGCAAAGGAAGTTGAATGGAATTCGGTACCATGCCTACGCTGAGGAAGGAGCTTTAAGAGCGAACGTAGAGAGAATCTACAAAAAGTCATCGTCGAACTTTCGTGTAAAGTCCCACTAAGGACTCGAACCATATTGGTTCATTACAGATAAATACATAGTAATAATATTAAGCGTTCGATTCCGACTTGGATAGGAAGTAAATCCACAAGCATATTATTTATAATGGTATTGATTATTTTGATAATCTGAAATGAAATAAAGTCACTGACTGGTTTGTTAAAAAATTGTTGTTAGAAATTGTTCCGGAAAGAAAATGAATAACGGGATGACAGAAACAGTTTTTAAATTTTAAATGCAGGTTCTTAAAATCGTATATTTTTTCTTTTCTGTAAATGGAAATATTTCTAAGCTTAAAAATTGCTTTTTATGAAATTCTATTTTTTTTTTTTTTTTTAACTTATTCAACCTTCGATTAATTTGAGAATTTCCCATTCTGATTTTTCGAGCACCTATATACTCTAAATTTTTGTACATCCACCCCCTCCTGGGGGGGGGGAGGTACGAAAATTTCGCAAAAATTATCTGTAAACTTTTTCATTCTTTGAGGTCGTAAAATATTTAAGTGATTTACTTTTTTAAAAATCTTATTTGAAAGCATTTTAGTTTTTGTAGAAATGACGAGACCAGAAAAACTATTTTTGCTGAAGTCCAAAACTTTTAACAGATTCAGTGACTATTTCTTGAACATTTATCTTCTGCGCGTATAAATAATAACATATTAAAAATGCAACGTAGATGCCGAAATCGGCGTAAAAATTACTTGTAAATTAATTTTTTAATGAAAATTACTGAAACGAATGTTTTTAGTGTCATCAAGATATATATAAAAAATTAAATAAATTTATTTTACTATAATTGAAATCATTCTAAAACTTTTAATGCTTTCGAATTTATGAAAGATTTTTCAAAAGTTTTATTATGCACGTATATTATAAACTTTGAAAAGTGCTGAGAAAATAAAAGTGATAGTTTTCGCAAATAGAATTTAGAAAAGTCTTACTTTTAATCCACAGATGGCAGTACTGTAAGGTCAGTAGCACAATAGTGTTTAATTTTAATACATAATAATTAATCTGAATTAAATGGCTTTTTGAGAAAGTTAAAACAAAAAGTACCTTTCAACTTTTCATTAGTTCCTAATTTCTTCAATTGAAAGGATGATTTGTTGAACACTCCCATGATAATTTTGGATCTTTTTTGACAACTCGTATCTATCTAGGGCACTTTTTTTCATCGTAATACGGTAATGTACATAACACAAATATTGTTCACGAATATTTCTGCTGTTAATTAATGAAAATCTTTCGCAACGATTTAATTTACATGTATAAATAAAATTCGTAACTGCTTCGAGAAATTTTTTCTTTGAAACTGCAATAAGCAACCAAAGAAGATACAAATAGTAGATAATCTGTAATTCATTTGTAAAACATGGTTAAAAATTTTGCAGAAAACAGGAGAAAAAACAATCTACAAAAATATACAGATATTATTACTTTTTGCCCCTACAATATGATTGCAAGCATAAATTAATAGCATTGTAACATTTTTGGGAAATAAAATTTATCTGTTTCTTTCATAGATGGCGACACGATTGACATTTATCAAATTTTCTATACACTGTTTTTAACATGGGAGGGGGTAGTTAGCCGTAAAACAAATGAAAAATACATATTTTAATGTTTAACAGAAACTGTCCGATGCAATGCGTTGCGAAGAACAGATTTCGTTTCCGAAGTTGCTTTTTTTCAAAATTAATGATCAAAATTTTCGATAAATATTAAAATTTAATCAAATGATAAAATATTGAAGTGGAAAATAATAATCTTTTCAGATATCGATTCAACAAAAATAACGGTATTTTTCCTCTCCTTACACTATTTTTCAAGATTATTCGACGATTTCGTTAATTTAAATAGGCTGAACTCCAAAAATAAACTTCGTGTTCGGTACAGCCTTTTTTTCCCCGCGTTTTTAGTTCCGAAGGGCGATTTTCCATGGTTTTAAATATTATTAATAACTATTGTTTATTTCGATAATAATTTTGCAGAGAGGTAAGTAATATTGAAACAACTGGCCTTCCTTACTCTGCTCTTGCACCATATCTTAATCAAATATGTTTAACAATAATTACTGAACTCCAATTGAAGGCACGTAAGAACACACCAAAATTCTTTAATTATCACAGGAGAATTTTGCTAATGTCTCTCTCTGTCGAATCCCAATTTAACTCAACAATCCTAAATACTGATTTAAATATGAAATCTTAGCTTACTAATTCCCTCTTCCGGAATTCAATAATACTCACAAACAGTAACGTAGCTTAGCACTTAAACTAGAATTCTCATGAATCCACAAAACTAATTGCTTCAATCCAAATTATAAATAAATCTCTATCAGCAAGTCGTTATCCTCTATTTCCCTTCATTTTCTTCTAATCTAGTTCGCTTAAAAATCATTGTCTTCATTAACTTCACTTCTATTTTCATTTAAATTTGTCACGTTTCATTTTGGATGTGAATAAATTGTAATTTTATACAGTTCAAATTACTTTAAAGTCCCCGAGGTTAGTAAAGAGAAATACGCGAATAACCCACGTCACAAAATATTTTCAATTACCGATAAAATTAATAATTATTCAATCATTAAACAATTGTCCAAATGTATTAAAATGTCTATGTTCAACATTATTCTTAGAATGTCTTTAGAAAGTGAGCAAAGAAAGATTACAACAAGTTATTTAATTTTTCATACAACAATTTCATATTTTCTTAAAATTAAATTTGAAAAACAACGAGTAACAATATATTCATATATATGGCCATACTGTGTGAATTTTACTTGTTCGAAAATAACCTGTGATTAGAAAAGAATTTGACAATATTCAATGAAAACTGTGCGAGTTTTTGACAATTTATTGGTTCATTCTAGAGTTTAATTATGGTATTTGGGCAACGGTTAAAAATTATTCTTCTTCACGTGGAAAGGTTGTGTTGCGGGCTTCAGGGCAATTTTGCATCATTTTTTATGCTTTTTCAAGATCTATGTAGGACTTGAAATGTAGCATACATGGGTTCTTTAAAAGTGACTAAATCTTTATTCTAAATTTAATTTACTTCTGAAATGTAAATTTCCGAATTTATGTTAATTTCTTTATACACCCTGTTTGTAGTATAAAGTTCATGTCATACATGTTCATATGGTGTGTTTGTTCATGCAAAATTTTGATCTTTTTATTTTTTCTTTCGAGTTTTGAATAACCTTTTCGTTTTAGTTCTTTTAACTTTTGATTTTTAAAGATTTGCTTTGACATCTTGTGTGTTTTTCTTTTTTTAATTTAATTCTTAGGATTTTGCCTGCAGATTCTTTACAATTTGTATTTTTTTGGTTTTTTTAAACAATTTTTTATCAATATATTTTGCTGATGTGGATAGTTTGCACAATAATTTTAGAATAACTCATCTTATCAGTCTGTAACTTGTTACAACTTTAAAAAAAAAAACAATATTAACAATTTTTCTGTTTTTACGAAAAATTTTCGGTGTTATAAATTTTCTTTTTCAGTAAAGTTGTTTAATCAATTTAATATTCTCTCTCTCTCTCTTTCTTTATATATATATAATATATATATATATATATATATATATATGAATCTATCTATGTTTTATTTATTTGCAATCAAGGATCAGTAAAAACTAATCCATACTTTAAAAGTCTATTTATTTTACGTTCAATGAGAGAGAGAGGATGTTTCATCGAGAAAGTCGCGGCGGACGCACCATGCGTCTTTTCGCCTTCGTGGCTAAAGTAGAAAGGGAAGAAACTTTCCCTGCTTGCAATTAAATGCAAGGGTTATTCAGGTCACGGGGTATTAGATTTAGGGATCTTCAGGAGTTTTAACTAAAGACAAAAGTCTAGTATGAATTGCTTTGAAGCGTGAAAACCACTTACTGAGCAGGTTTAGAAATCGTATCATTGAATAAGTTAAAAATTTTTTAAAGGGTTTGTATTTTATATATGTGTGTGTGTGTGTGTGTGTGTGTGTGTGTGTGTGTGTGTGTGTGTGTGTCGGGAGTGTACAGTGAAAACAGTCCAACAAAGATGATATTGAAAAATGGCAACTTATTCACAAATAATCAGGATGATCGAGCAAGATGAAGCACAGGGAACAGAACTTGTAAAAGTTAGCCAAACAATAGGAACAGGAATAGCATTTGTACAAATTAGCGACAAAAGTAGGTAGCAAATCACTAGTAATAGCAGTCACACAGCACTTTAATAACGTGCACCTCACCAGCGTACTAGTTCACACTACGGACAAATTTCGATAATATTAACTTGCACTTTAAAGGTAGGCTAGGACAGATCCGGTAGTTCCCTCCGATTTAGTCTCTCCGCGTTTATATAACTGTTCCAGCCAGGTTTGATGTCACGGGAGAAATTCAGGAAAAACTCCTGTTCTAATGGAGATTTCGAGAAAATTACAGCATTTTCGAGTCTTTTATCTGAAGGAGGTGCCATCTCAGGTGTCGTCTTTGTCATTTGATTGAGGTTCGAAATTACGAGGTCCGTCTCTGATAGCCTTCGTGTTGCTTCTGGTGCGACGTGGATAAAATCGATTAATCATTTTGTCGCCAAGATGGTCACAAAGTCACCAAAATTGTCACCAATGTCGTAACAATATATATGTGCCAACACTCTCTTTTCGTCCTCTCTTTTTTTCAAATGACACTTGCCGCGTAAGGCACTGTATTGTCCTTGCAGTTCGTCATAGTTGAACAACACAACTTATGAATAATAAACTACTCTAATGTTCCTGAATGAGCGGGATTGAAAAACAAGACAACAACAAGTAACATCTATGGGAATATATTATTACAAGTTTTTATTTAACTCGTTATATTCATGTGTATGTCTTTTTCAGTTCAAAATTTGTACCGTATTTTAGTCTACTTCCTATCATCCAATCATGCTGGAATATTGCATACATCTATAGCTTCTATGACAAAACAATGCTATGGTATACTCAAGCAGTGACGGACTTAAGATTAACTTAAACTTAATTAACTTATTAATAAATTTAACTTATTAAGGAAAAACTTGCACTTAACGACGTCCAAAAAGTTAAAAAAAAATTTTTTTTAATCAAATCTTTTATTTAAAGATAAAAAAAAGTACATAAATTTTTTTTAATTAAAAGGTATATGAATTTCAAATGCTTATAAATACTTTAAATTTATTTTTTAAATATTTTTATTTACTTTTATAAAGATTATTTATTTCACTGTTTTTTTAAAATCCTTAAAACACTTTAAATTTTTATAAATTTTAAATACTTAAAGGTAAATAAAAAAATATTTTTTTTAAATGTAAAGTAATATATAACTTATAAAAACTCGAGGCGTTTATATTCCTTTTGATCTCATTTATAAATAAATAGCTACAGAGTACTTATTTTATCGGTAATTACCCATTTATCTTAGTTGAATGCTTTAAGTTATTATATATTATTTTACATTTAAAAAATATTTCTATACCCATTGGTTCGTTTTAAATAAAAGCTTGATTTAAAAAAAATTTACTTATATTTCAAATCGAAGTTTCTTGAAGGAACTTATCAGTAAACATATTAATTAATGCAACCTCATTGGATTCGAAATCAATTCACGTGACTTCCCAGTTTAAAAAAAGACCCCATGTCTTGTTTAGTTTGATTCCAAAAAGGAGGTAGAAAAAAAATCTCCAGACATTTCATGCAACCGGATCACAATAATCAGATGATGATCTCCGTAGGACACGTGGTCGTGCGAGAAATTGCTTGGTCTAAAAAAAGAGAGAGAGAGAGAGAATCCCAGGGATCTCGGGCATCCTGTTAGGCTCAATTGAGTCAATGGGTGCTTTCCTGCACACTTGAAAAGGAAGTTACTGTTGAGCGAGGGCTCCAATCAGGGACAGCTTCAATTGTGTTTGTTCTAAAAAGCCCCGTCCCATGATTCATCATCGGTCCCTGCTGTTCATGGTTACACGGGGTCATTTGCTGAAAATGACGCTTTTGAACCGGTGTTGTTACATCTCATTTTAGCACATGAGACAAAATTGCACAGAACGTTAAAAGTACTAACGTTCAAAGTTGTCTTCTAGTGTGTTTGCAGGACATAAATCAGAAATCTTCCACTTTTTCGAGGAGGAAGATATCTCAATATTATAAAACATATTCAGACTTCAATAGAATAGAAAGAGCCTCCCGTTTTCGTTTCTGCCGGAATCAGTCCATTTTTCTCAGTATAAAATGTCTTTTATTTCCCATTCTCTAAATAAATTTGCATGTTTAAATGAAAAAAAAAGGGGGGGAGGGAAATAATGTTTATGGAGAATTACTAAAATTTAAAAACACATAAACTGGTGTGTGGATTATAGTTACACGAGCGTAATATACTTTTTATTACGAAAAAATGTTCTGTTTTTCAGAGTGTATCCTCTGTCTTTTTAATATTTCTGAAGACAATGTATAATGCATTCTCATGCTTTCCTCCTTTAACTAACCTATGGACTTCTTTATTGCATTGTTTAATTGAAAGTTTCACCTTCTGAAAGAACTATGACTCATGTAAATTAGCAGTAGGGAATAAATAGAGAGATTGGAATTGTTAGAGAGATTAGAGATAAGAAACAGAGAAATTGGCGAGTTAAATGAGCGCACCACATGGGTCCGAGAGGGAGTGAAGTAAAATTCTAAGAGCAGGTTCCTGATTCGGTTCCTTTCGTCTGAACTTTATTGAACTTGGATCCAGTAATCGCAATTCCATTATTTGCTGTAATTAAGATAAGTAGAATTCTTAATCATAATCTATGGTTAAAGGCGTGATTAAGTAAAACGCTCCACTTTCGTAATACAATTTTATTTTTGATCACTCTCAAACGAGAATAAATTTAGCTAAAGTTTATCTTGACAGACTAATTATTACGTCTCGATAGTTCATAATGTTTAGGAGCGAAACCAGTGCGTTACAAATTGTAAAAAAAAGTGAATAAAAAGAAAAAGAAAAATATAAAAAGACATAAGATTATCCTTGCCAATTGTCAGAGAGCAGAACTCAAATTGGAAACATTTTTCGGCACAGAAAGATGCTCCAATATTATTATTGTATCGCATCGTCCATGTTTTAGCAAAAAAAAATCCGTATTAACAGAATAATTATCTAAATTTTAAGGATGTTATCATAAACAGATATATTTATCGTATCCACATAAATTTGTATAAGTTTAAAAATCTTCCTAAATGAAAATATTTTCTAAATTTGGTTCCTATCTTTTTAACATTAGGAGGATTATAAAGTAATTGGTTCTGCAGAAACTTCAAGACCCACGTAACATACAAATAACACTGGTTTAAAAAAAAAAAAAAAGTTTTCTAAATATGGATTTTCCTTCAAACTTATCACTTTGCATAGCATAATTTTTTTATACCTTCAATTTTAAGAGCAAAAGGGAACGTTGAGTTATATTGAATTGATTCAATAATTAGTTTTTAGTAACTTATTTTATTGTTTCATTTTTATTAAAATTATCATCTAAAATAAGTTCGTGTAAATTTTTTTTCAGCTCAATTAAGTATTATGTTAATCAATTAAACTACATTTCATTAAAATTAAAGCAAACGATAAATTATTAAACGACGGATTTGGCGACTTGGCGAGAAACTTGGCATAAAATTTAATTCTTTAAATAATTAGTTTTAGTCAATTAATTTTTATTAATAAAAATTAAATAATTGTATTGCCATCCAAAATAATCCTAAAAGAAAATTTCAGTTCAATCGAACGCTTTAAAATGCTAGAAAAAAAAAAGAGCCTTTAAAGTTTTGAACCAGACAAAGTTACAATTTGAGTTAAAGTGAACCCATTAACAAAGAAATCGCCGTACATTTCCAAATTAAAGGCGATCTATGTATAAGCCAGGAGTTCCTTTTTTTCCATAAAAAAAACTATCCAAAACTCCGCGTATAAATCGAAGCGAAAAAAAACAAATTTCCTATAACTTTTGATCATGTCGCCAGGAGGGCGAAAATGTTACCAAGCAGTTATAAATGGGTGGAATGTTTTTCAATCAAATCACAGTAAAATAAAACTCCAGGCGCGAGGGAAGAGAAAACATAATTCCGTAACCTTATCTGAAACTTGCACATTGTTACCATTCAATTGTTGCCTTGTGTCTATAATAGTGTTTCTTTTTATGTACCCTTGAAATTTTTAGTCTGAAAGATGAATGGAAAATTAAAATCCTATACGAACATTTCAAACAAAAGGTGCTCGCGTTTGCTAAAAATTATAATCACAATATAGCTATTCGGCATTTCTCCTTAAGCGGTAAACAACAGATTTTTCTTTTTAGCTACGACTCGGCATACCATTAATATGAACACTTTAGAAAATAAAACAACTTATTTTCATAAAACGAATGATTATTTCATTTGGAATTATTTTCCTCATGAACCTTAGATATATAATCTGAAGAGATAAAATCGAAATATATTTAGCGAATTATCGCTTGCGTGTGAATGATGAAAAAGTAATTATATTTTTGCGAACAAACGGATCTGTGTATAAGCCCGTAATTTAGCTAAGAAAAAGTTCCGAAAATTCTCGGCATATATACGGAAATATAGGGCTGGTTTTGAAGCCTTTTTATATTTTTAATTGCAAACGTAAAATATACAATAAGATTTTTTTTTTTATTTATTTAAATCAGATCATTTATGTAATTTAAAAAAACATTTATTTATTGTGGCTAAAAGGATGTCTTGAAATACTTTGGACATCCTTTGTAAGATTGCCATGACAAAGTTCGGCTGGCTTAGTTATCGAGAAAATTGTTATAAGAATTTGCTTATCGCTGAACTGCAACTTTTCACTAGATTCATTAGATGGTGTTAAGTGAATATCCAGCTACCTTGCAAATTTTTCAGAGCGCTCTGTTGATGAATTATTTTAGTAAAAAAAAGTTACTTACCTTGGAATTCCTATTAATTTTTAAATTCCTACTATTAGCTCACACTCCCCCTATATATATTTATATATCTTGTTCAAAATTTAATCGTTACAAAAATACTTTTTATTCATCCACTCAAGTTCAAATTCATTTTTTTTCAAAACTTGTAGTGGATGACACTTGATGTTAATACAGTTTTTTCAAACATTAATTCATTAATTAAATTTAATTGGTGAAAATGCAGTTTAGCCCAACCACTAAGCGTGATTTCAGAAATTGCCAAACTTGGCAATTTTTTTTTTTTTTTTTTTTTGGCTGAGCGTTAAGTCCGCGAAGCGGACCAGGGTAGCCACATTTGACAAAATACCACCAAATAATTCCTGTTGCCAAGGGTGGTTGGGCTAAACTGCATTTCAACCATTTAATTTAACGAATGAATTAAGAAACAAGCCAATGCTTCTACTATGTCATTTGTCTTGCAATGGCAAAGTTGGTAGAGTGTCGGTGTAGAATCTTCATGCCTTCGGATCGAAGCATAAAATTTTTTTTATTTAATTTAAAAAAATTGATTTTAGTTTTATGTGGGAGGAAAAAAATTTCTCTTATATAAGATATTTAACAGGATATAAATTTAGGAATAAATACCGTCAGTGACGAAGCGTGTAGATCACTGGAAAAAAATTTCTTTTGCCATTATATATTGTTATTCGGTCATATGTATATACATATTTATATTAATTGTAATTAATTAAAATAAAAAGTAACTAAAATAAACTTTTCCTTTGGTGATCTAAGTAGGAATTGACTTAATTTTTTTTTTATATTACTTGTTTACGACTAATTCCTATCATGGGCCCATTTTAAACACTGTCATATGTAGTTGGAAAAATGTATGAAACATGAATAAGTAACGTAAAAAAGTATTTATACTGACATGTTCTTGCAAAAACAGCAATTTGCTGCAAAATCAAAATTTGATTGTTGCCGCGTCGAGTTGTCGTCATTTTGGTCAAATTGTTCCCTTCGATGAGACATGGATTTATCACGGAAAACAAACACACATGAAAATAATGAGTTGAATCCTGTGAATTTGCTCCGAAGAGACCGCAGGTAGTCAGAAAAGTTATGACAACGAGGAATGTGTATGAAGAAAATCACACTCGTGGATTTCTTAGAAAAAGAAAAAACCGATCGTTCGACAATACTGCGGTGAGCTATCCCATTACTAACACGGGTACATTTTGAACCTCCCACGAACAAGACGAAAAATAATTTTACGTCTATTTTAAGGAATCGTTTGTAGGTTTTTCGATCTTCAAAAAATGTTTTAAAATATTTTGAAAAATTGGAGAAAAATATAATTCCTCAGAAACTTCTATTATTTTTGGCTCTTTCGAGTGCCCTTTATAGCATTCAAATAAATAAAATACTCTAGATTTTACAAGGAAAGTAAAAATTCCGTAGAATTCGCATTGTGCTCTCGAAATCAAAATGGCTGGCAGACGGGAGTCTTAAGATTTTGTTTTAGATGTACATTCATAAGAAAAGTTTTTCTTTAGTTAACAGTACGTCACTGATAAAAGTTATTTATTCCAATAAAAATTGCTCCGACCTTTAGATTGCAGTAGTTATCGAATTAAAGTGCATTTTACACTGAATTCACGTGGAGAAAATTAAGTCACATGGTCCAAAGTGGCCTTAAAAGAATTCGAGTAGTTATGTTGCACACATGAGAGCATTCACCGTTTAACTGGAGAAAAACAGTTCTATATTCACAAATGCATGATTTAATCAACTTTAAATTGATACAATTGAATTAAGATCCGTTGCCAAAGAAACATATTGTTCTTGAAACATTGGACTTGTTCTGTAAAGAATGACTCGTTCTAGTGCAAAAAAGAATGTGTCTTCCCGCACTAACATTTAATGAGATTAGTAGCAACCGTGAACTAGTCCAGATTAGATACGCCTAAACGGCGCCAGTGTTTCGACGACCACAATTTCCTACTAAAGAAAGGAGTAATAAGCATGGCTTGAAAAAAAAAAAAAAAAAATGTAAAATTTTCTTATAAATTAAAAATGCTTACAGCGAAGTTGTTCCAATTCTAGTTATAACAAAACTCTGGTACATACATTTAAGAGAATAATTTTCATAGCAGAAAATTAAATTTTCGTAAATTTCTTCTCGTGAAAATTTCAAACAATTTTTTAAATAATTCGATATAAAAACCAACGTTTTTATATGATGGCAAAGTTTATTAAAAAAAATATATTGAAATATTAGTTAAAACTGTTAGTTATTTTTAACTTTAAAATTTACTTAAAAAGAGACATTTGTGAGCGTATTTAGAAATTCATAATACTCATAAAATCAAAACATGCATTTGAAAGTTTGTAAGTCATTCTATTAAAAAAAAAAAAAAATGGGAACCAGAATTCAGAAAAAATTATTGTGATAAGACATGGCGCCAAATATTGGAAACTTTCTTTCTTGCGAATGATTACTGACTAAAAGTCAGCAACCCTTACCATCTCGGAGATAGTAAAGGGGAGATAGTATCTCCCCTTTGTGAGTACAAAAGTTTTACGATCCCTCATGTGGCATGGGGAGTGCCCAGTGTTCCCAGAGGGGGAAAGAAGTTTTTTCCTCAATCCTAAATGCGCCGAGAGGAAAGAATATTTGGACTTATTAAAATTATTAAATATTAGTTAAAACTTGTCGCAAACGTCTAAATATTGCATTGTTTGGCGAGTACGAACGATTCCCAAAATTTCAAAGCTCTAGCTTGATGAGAAGTTGGTTAAATTAACGATCGAAAATTTGATGACACACACACACCAAGTGAAATTCAGAAAAACGTTTTTAAAAAATATTGATTTTAGACATTAAGAGAATTCTATATCTACGGCGTTAAATAATCTGGCATTCGATGGAAAGAGAAGCTCAACGAACTTCCGTATGACTCATGATTCCCTTTTTCATATATGTATGATGTTTGTTCTAATGAAATGTGAGCGCACGTTTTGTTGGGGGGAATTCTCCATTCGTAGAAAATCGACCTGGCAGTCGGGCCTATTGTATTCGATCGAAACGAATATCGCCGTTACCATTAAGAATTTAAGAATGCTGCAACACGCGTTCGAGGGCTTCTGTTACAGCCATCTGCTTTGGATGCCGTAATGCGTGCCTCTTTTTATTATTCTACTAGTTTTCCCTGAAACCAACTGTCATTCCGACCGTATACCATTAACAAAAAAGTCATTAGAAAATTCTGGCTAGCCGAAAGGATTACATGACTTATACATTTAGAACCAGAGAGCGGATTTTTATACATGAACTTATACGTTTTAAACATTACTAGTTGTATATTAATTCATCGTAGTCCTAGATTAAAAACGCATTTTTTTATTTAATCATTTTTTACTGTTCTACAGCCATTTTTTTTAAATTTTTAGGCAATTATTTATCTTCTTTTCTATTTCTTATTTATTCATTTTATTATTATTTCCTCTAAAGAATTTAAGGTAAAATTTTTTAAAAATTTTTTAGGATTTTAAATTTTTTTTTTTAAAATTTTAAAAATTATTTTTTAAAATCATGCGCTAGGAAGTGAAAATGTAATTATATTTTGGTTAATTCGCTTCGTTTGAAATCTTTTGAGCAAATATACATGCAGGGAACGTCATTTAAAAGGAGGAGCCAGTTTTTAATCCCTTAAAGCACTTTAAACATGGTTTTTAAGTCATTAAAATGAAAGAAATGTTCATGGATGATAATAACAAATAAATTGAATTGTATATCTTTGAATTTTGAATTAAAAAAAAAACTATTTTTGTTGAAAGCTACATTATTTTTACGATCCTTTCATCTTTCTTTTGAAATCAAAAATTGTTGTGTAAATATCTTATATTTTACCTCAAGCGGTTCTTGAATTTCGTTCCAGAAATCTGAGCGAAAGTGAATCGTTATAAAGACACACACGCACGCACACACACACACACACACATATATATATATATATATACACACATACATACATATATATATATTATATACACAGGATTATTCAAAAGGAATCGTCTGATTTCAAAATGCAATATCTTCATAAACAAATGATATAATGATAAGTAATACATGAATACAGAGGCAAAATCTGGAAGTTTTTAGATTCTTTTTTTCAAGTGTTCGATATATAACTTACTTCCTTCAGTTACACCTTCATACCAAGACGGTATCGTTCTTACCTTTTCTCTTTACAAAGACATTTAATGCTCTCAAACTGATACCAACTTCAAATACTTTGAGCCGTAGATTGATTAATGCAGTACTTAAAATAACGCTGAATGGTAATCACAGATCCACATCGCGCAAACAACAGCACACAAAAAACTTTCGACATTATTCCTTCTGCCACTTAAAAGCTTCTGAAACAGCTTTCGAGTAATAGCTTCAGGAGGAACACACGAGCAACATCTGTTGTGTTCACAGTATAAAACTTCCATATTTTTTCCTTTGTATTCATGCACTACAAATCATTTCATTTACTATTTTATTTTTGAAAATATAAAATTTTGATTATATATATGTATGTATATAATGTTCACTTTTTTCAATGAAGTGCACTGGCATTTAAATAAATAGCCCTTTATTGATTAATATTTGGTGTTTTTTTTTAATTAACCAAGCGATAGTTGAATTGTACTCTTTATTTTCTTCATGAAGAACACCGTATGAGATATGTACACTTTCCATTTTAATGAAATTCTTCTATGACGGTTAACAATCCGTCAAGATGCATTACAACTTCCTTCCGTATTCTTTACTATCATTTTTTTTAACAAAGATCATCCAGAACTTATCGATACAATTGTAATAGCGAATAATACTTTGCTGCGGTCGTCTCTCACAAATCGAAACAAACAGCGATAGGAGAGAAAAAAGCGTTTAATACCTGACCCGGTTTGGAATTCCTTTACGTCTCGGTTGTCTAAGGCGTTACTAAAGAATGTACAGTAAAAGGTTGCCTTCGGACCCAAAAATGGGCAGCTCCAATCTCTCCTTTCAACCGATCTCCGCCAAAATGGTGGCACCAGCCAACTCCGAAACTGTAATGGTTTCGATATGCATTTAGTTTACTTATGTAACGTTATAAGTAAAATCGATTTCTTGCTATTCCAGAAAAAATGATTAAATGAAAAAAAATTTAATGAAAAAAAATGTAGTGCTTTTTGAGACTTTTTAATATATATTACTAAATTTGCTTCAAAGAAAATTATACTCTGTTTTTTCAAACTACGAAACATTATCTGTTTTTGAAATTACTGAATACATTTACAATTCTTCAACTTTTATGCTCTTGTACGCCATTGCAATAAATGCATGATAAATTGCCTAATAATTTACTAAAAAATCCTTTATGTTTTCTATTTATTCAATAAAAAGATCCTTATTGTTTGTTTGTTTGTTTATGTGTCTTTCCTTTTTTTAGTATTTTTCTTTATATGTTTTAAGATCGAATGAACATTAAAATCATCACTTTTCTAATTTTTCGTTCACAAAAAAAAAAAAAAAACCTCCTAATTTACGAAAAACTTGAAATAATCATGCGAACGATAAATGCATAACAAATTTCTAGTGAGAATTACTTATCAAACTGAAATTTCGTAGGTAATTGATAAAAACCAGATATTTATGATAGATGTGTGGTTTTATACCTAGAATCAAATATTAACTAATAATTTTCAGTTATTAATTTTAGAATTCTTAGAGATAGCGATTCATTTTTTAAAATCGAAATAGTCAATTTTTTAATAAAATATCGTTTAGTAAATAAAAAAATGTTTCTGATATAAGTTTGTTGAAAATCGAATGAATGCATCATACATTAACAATCACCTGATACAAAGGTGAAATATAGTTTCTGAATCTGATAATATCACTTAAAATCGATACTTTTTCTGTGATAATCAGTTATTTTAAAGTTAAACTTCTAAATACAAATCATCCAACAATATCAACAACGGAGGCTTCGAGTCGCATGTATTTGATTCTGTACTTATCTATCATCAGATTTGATTCTATACTTTATCTGAAACTATAGAATCAAATCTGATGTATAATTACTCCCAAAATTAAATATACATAACTCACACTTTCATTCTTATAGACGAAAAATAATATTATTAGAATACCCATTTAAGTTTAACATTTACAGAGTTGATAAAATACTCATAAAAATGTAGTAGGCTAAATAACAAATAAGAGAAATCGTTAATATTTTTACAATCATAATTTTTATCTGAAGGTTACAGATTTTTGAGTCACAAAACTGAATATGCTTCCAGAATAATTCCACAACTTTATTTAAGAAATGTATAAATTAATATTTTGTTGTATATCCTTTTGCATTTAGAATACCTTCCAAACGGTGTGCTTCGTTATTTGAAAGGGTTTTTGTTGTTTTACCGAATATTTTTTAGATTTCACTTGTAATTCTGTTTTTAAGTGTCCTTCGTTCCTAATATTATGCTTTTGAACAGATTTTCGCAACTAACACCAAAAGTTTTTTTTATCATAATAGGATCGAAAGATTGAAGCGCGGTGTATGTAATTGCATTTTACAACCTTACTTAACAATCTTAGGTGTATGTAATTGCATTTTACAACCTTACTTAGCAATCTTAGCTGTATGTTTTTGGATCATTACCTTGTTGAAAAGTATAAAATGCGACCCTAAACCAAATTTCTGGACATTTAATTTTAAATTAGTCTTCAGTTTATATTCAAGTATTTTATTCCATTCTTAGCTTCGTCAATAAAATTTGATTTTCATACTCTTTTTATAGACACGCAGCTTCGTACAGAAATCAAGCCGCCACCATACTTAACAGTGAGGAGGGTGTTTGGAGAAAGCGATTCAGAGTTAGGCCAAACATACCGTCAATCCTTACTTCCAAAAACAGTAAGTTAGTTTTCATCATTGAATGTAACGTTTTTCCAGAAATATTTCAGGTTTGAAAGAGAATTTTCAGCAAATCTAATCTTTTTTTTCTCCTCTGCTTGCTTCGGAAATAAAGGGTTTTTCTCCTTTTAGATAAGTAACCAATATTTTTTTTTTCGTGGAGCAATCTTCGAATTATTTCTGTAGAAACACATTTTCCTGTTGCTGGAGAAGTCGGCGAGGAACTCACCTTTTCTAGCGATCTTGCATTAAGAATTCTTTCTCAAATGACGCTTCTCTTGGGCATCGAACTGAGAGAAAGATTTTTTCCCCAACTATTCCAGGTTTATTTGCTAATTGCTCAAATTTTTTATACATCAAACCAATTTTTTATTTGTATCCGTATCTGCATTTAGCTTACTTTGCAAAGTTACTTAGAGATTATTTACCATCTTCAGACGTTTGGATAGTAATTTTCTAATTTCAATATTAGTTTCACAATTCTGGACCTCATTTTCATACCTAAAATATTTTTTTTTCACCAGGAAATCAAACAGTGGTATCTTAAAGAAACATATTGTTATACTGATTCATTACAAAAAAAAATATTGGTTGCAAAAACACAGTTTCTATAGGTTGTACATATATTGAGTTCACAGTTGTACACTCAATTTTGTGACCCTGAAATTTGAAACTTCAACGTAAACAATGTTATAAATTAAAATATAAGCGATTTTTTATTTTTGTTTATGAGCCCAATACATTTAATAATGTGGATTTCATCATTACTGTAAAAATTATTTTATTATTAAAAGAATATTTTATAATATTGTTTTAGGACTTCCAGAAAGAGAGTGAAAAGTGTACACTCAATTTTTGGAGCCATTGTGCGTTGAAATGAACTCTAAAAATTTAAGAGAAGAGATACTGTGACTTTTTTTAATATGTAGTAAATGGATTGATATTTTTCGGTGACTAAAGATATTGCGGTCAAATGTTTATTGTTTTAGAAAATAAATTTGGAAAATTCATGCATTTTAATTTCTTGTATTCTTTATCATTATTACTGTATACTTTTTTTTTTCTTTATATTATAGCATTATAGCGTTAGGGTTATATACATACATAGGATAAAAAACTGAATTTTATGTCTTTGTCACTCTTAATTTGGAAATTCTACTCAATATCTCAAATTTTCGTAGATGCATGCTAGTAAAATGTAAAATTTTTTAAATCTTTTACTTTTTACTTTTTTTAAGCCAGTGAATGAAATAATTAATAGAAACGCTTGCTGTTTGGTTTTGAGTTGTTTATTTTCTAACGAAAATGAAAGTAGATAATTTTCAACGTGTTTAGAAAATATTTTTAAATAAAAAAAGCTAAAAACAAGAACTGAAAAATATATCATTTACTCAATTAATATGATTAAATCTTTTCTCTATATCTTTGTTTTCAGTGAAAAAAGAACATAAAGAAATTGCAAGAATAAAAATTCTGCAAACTTTCAAACTTTTATTCAATTTCCTTTAGGAGAAAAACCATTTCTTATGGCTTGGTTTTTGGCTTCATTCCAGCTATTTTTTTTTTTTTTAAATTAGATTAAGTTTTGTGAAATAAAAGAAAGAAAAAAAAAAAGATCTTTCCGAAATGTCATACAAATTCTAATTTTTCCACTCGAACTTTTGAAATGCTGCTCCCATTAAAGATTTGGGTTGAGATTTTTTTTTTGTTTAATATTTAAATTAGCACTCCATTTCAATATGTTTCTGAAATTTAATATGAGTTGCACATTTTTAGAATGTGTAATATTTCTAAAATGAAAGTTTTATAGGTAATGAAATATACAAAAGTTTTTCAAATGCAGAACAACACAAAAATTTCGGATTACACAAACTATTTTTTATTCAGTATTTTATCAGAACGTTAGATAAATGAATATTGTATGTCCACTTCCTTATTTCAAGAAAATTCGCAGAAAAACTTCTGTCTTTGGAACAAAAAAATTATTCTCATTAGATTTGAATATTTCATTCAGTTAATTCCTCTTCGCCGAGAGGTTCAGGAACATGGCACAGATTCGGAACACTATCTCATATTTTAAAATATCTCGTTAATAATATATGTTAATAACATATGGGACAATAAAGATTCTTCCCATTAATTCTGAATATTTGGTTCCGTTAATTCTTCTTCGCCCAATGGTTCAAGAACATAGCACGTACTCGGAACATTATCTCCGATTTTAAAATGTCTCATTAATAATATATGAGACAATAAAGATTCTTCCCATTAATTCTGAATATTTTATTCCGTTAATTCTTCTTCGCCCAATGATTCAAACTCGGAACACTTTCCTTTTTTAGTGTTACCAGTGTTCGCTTCCATTCGTTAAACTGAACAAAAACAAATTTGACGCTGATTCAGGGGTTAGTTTTGATTTGGAAGCCCTTTACTGCCAAATCAAAATTGGATTGCTGCCGTGCCGAGTTGTCTTCATCATTTGGTGTCGAGTTGTCTCTGTCAAAGAGACCTGGATTCATCATGAAATACCAGAAACCAAGCAATGATCAATGGGTTGCTTCCGTCAAATCCACTCAAAAGAAGGCGAAGTCGGCCGGAAAAGTGACGATAATTTTTTGTGAAGCGAAGGGCGTCCTATTCATGAACTTTTTAGAAAAAGGAAAACTATCAACGGACAACGAGTTACCCCTTTTCCCATTTCTAGCTTGGATACTTTTTGAATCTCACCTTGTATTTTGATTTGAAGTCTTTAAATCATATTCCTGTCAAACGATTATTTTATTGAATAATTCTCCTCAGAAAAATATTGCTTGAAAAGCATAAGATTTACTTTACACTTCTTTACCTTATTTCCCTTTCACATTCTTATCAGTCGATTGCTAAAAAGGGCACAGCCTGGGGTTAGACTTATCTAGGGTGTTACTCGGCCATAAAAATGATTTTTTTTTTATTTGAAACATGTGACCAAAGCCCCGTCGAATAATCAAATTTTAGTTTGATCATCAGTTTTATATTACCTAAGATTTGATCATAAAAATGGGCGATTGGAAAGGACTCAAAGAATAAAAACAGATCATTATTCATATTAGAGGAATTACATTCTGTTTCGTTGCCATAAACCATTACAATGCTCATTATAGAATTACGAATAAAGTATATTTATGAATAAAAACAAATTAATGAACTTGTGCATGCTTTGTGACGTTACTTTAACAATACCAAAACTATACTTCATTTTCATGAAAATGGAATTAACGCTTCATTTTACTTTACTTTGTACCACTCGAATAATTATGAACCGACATCTGCAAGTACGCTTCTATCAACTCCATACAGAGGAACTTCCGACGTATTACCGCTGATTACTGAAATCACTACAACCTTTAACAATAATGGAGAAGTTCACATATCCATGTTCTGAACCCGCCTTTCTTCACAGTGAACAAAACAAAGGCGGAGGCGCTCTCATTGTCGTATTCTGTTTCCTCGGTTAATGGTCTGTTCCTTTGCTTGGCGGCTCTTTTTTCCTCAAAGAAACCGCAAAACCACAGGGATTCGACTCTGCGTCAGGTACCTAGAAAAAAGAAGATCAGGCGCAGCCATCTTCTTATCTGGCCATCGATGGCGAGGAAACGTTTGGTTGGGTTTTTTTTAGCACTTTTTAAATCAACTGAGCCAGAGGGGAAATATCACCAAACAGAATGACATCCTGAAAATTATTTCGTAGAAGAAATGTATGGTGTATAAAAGGGGTCGGTAAACTGTTTTTGGAAAGGACCGTATCGTTCCATTTTTAGGGTCGATGGGTCAGGTGAGCAAACTCAAAGATTTTTACATAGGCAATACTACTCGTAGAGAAACAACAAAAAGGTTTCAATTTTTTTTTTTTATTTGCAAGTGATATTTTACATAATATTCTGACGGGCTATTCGCGATTCTCTCTTCACTAACCTCGGGGACTTTACAGTACTTTTAATAGCATAAAGTTACAATTTCTTCCCAATGAAAATGAAACACGATTAAGTAAATTAGAGGAAAATAGGAGTGAATTGAATCAAATTAGAAATAGTGATATATAAATGAATTAGAATCGAAAGGAAAATGAAGGGAAATAAAAGATAATGTCAAACTGATTAATATTTGTAAGTTGCATTAAAGCATCGCATAATATCTCCTTGCCCATGACTTTTTTTTTATGTGTTACCCGTTATTTACAATTTTTGTTCTACTTGAAATCTGCATGAATCCTCCATGGAATGCACTATTCACTCTCCGACATTGTTCCCACCTATTTCTACGCACTTGTGCCAACGCGTGACTAGCCGGACAAACCCGTCGAAGAGGAATTCCTGTGATTGCTGTCGACACTGTGCTTT
Organism: Nephila pilipes; assembly: GCA_019974015.1. Taxonomy (NCBI): domain Eukaryota; kingdom Metazoa; phylum Arthropoda; class Arachnida; order Araneae; family Nephilidae; genus Nephila; species Nephila pilipes. The sequence goes on from BMAW01033385.1 coordinate 218,561, forward strand.
ATTAGCGTTTTTCACCTCGTTGTCAAAAAAAAAAGGATGTCCCACAAGGGTTTCTTCACCTTTGGGAAGAGTTGAAAGACACAAGTTGACGCTTTGCTGATTTAATCTCATTTCCATGGGCAAAACATTTTATGTCATTTTATTCAGTTCTCAGCATTCCAACGACACCTGCGAACAAAGGAAACAAACGCATTATATATAGATTGAAGATCGCTTTCATGGACAACAAGATGAAGAAAATCGTGTTGAAAGAATTTTGAAAATCGTGTAACAAATAAGAGTTAAAGCCGTTGAGACTTTACTTTTCAATCGAGTCTCGCATTACCTCTTAATTTGAACATAAGTCAACTTCTACTCCAAGCCAACAGGATGACTTAAAGCTTCGACAGATTTAAGTGTATGAGTTCGACTACATGGAGGGTCTTAAGTGGTATCAAAACTCGAACCGAAGCCTCAACTGAAACAACGCCGACCGCGAGTTCGCGACCATACTATGTACACTACAGAAGAAGCTTAAAGATCTACCGATACCTCAAGAAATGTAACCAATGGCGTCACTAGGACTGGAGTCAATTCTTTCTTGCTTTTTGTTTTTTCCCCGCATTATACGCAGCGTAAATTAACTCTAACTTGTTCTCAACAAAATTAAAGTATTATTTAAGAATGGTATTCGAAAATGAACATTTGTGAAAATTTAAATCTCCATTCAGAAGATCAAACTATGAAATATTGCAGAAGCTGAAAATGATCTGAAATTTAATTCGATCGAAGACTTCGTTAGTTTTAAGTTTTTGCCTTTCTTCGCTTCAGAACGCAGTCGCATCCTTAACAGTTTGGGGAGAAGGGAGGTTCAGACCTTCTAGACAGCCCTCTGCATTATCCCTAGCCCCTAAAAGTATTTTTTATTTCTTTTACAAAAGGAAAGACATCACATGAAGTTTTAAAAAATAAAATTTCATTATTGTATTTAAGGAAATTCATAAAATTAGTTAAAAAACAAAATAAAAAATTAAAAATTCAAAAATTGATAACTTATGTTGTGTGAACGCAAGTTTGATTAAAAATGATTGTGCACATAGATTTCCGTAATAATATTTTGTTTTCCATTTATGGATAGATTGTTGTGGTATCGAATCACAGATAACTGGTTGGATGCCACCCCTCGGGGATGTTACATCCGGGGCTGATTCCCTCTCTAGTACTCTTTTGTGACACCATGTAGCCGTGGTAGCCTAGTAATAATGGGCATGGATTCGCTGCCGATGGTTTTCGTTGAGTCGTGGGTTCGAGCCCTGATGCCACTAAAGACACGCCGTGTAGCGGAGCTGATGCGCATTAAATATGTAAAGGTCCTAAGTCCTCCCATTGGTGTGAAAGTTTGGAGAGGGAGGTACCGGCTCCAGTGTCATCCTCGTCACTTGACCGAGACTCAAAATTACAAGGTCCGTCGCCAATAGCTCTCGTGTTGCTTCTCAATGCGATAAACACTCCCTCATACGCATTCGCGACACCATTGAAAGTAACTGATATTATTACACAGCACCAGTCAATACATGTACAAACCTTGAAAGCAAATTTATAACTCTCAAGCCATTAATTTTTAAAACTCAAGCATATTTATAATTATGAGCCAACTTATCACAACAGAATACCAGAGAGATATTCCAAGTACTTTCAATCCGATCCCATACGTTCTATAATTGATTAAACGCATCTGAATTCAAAATCTGCATCCGAACACGTCATTTCACAGCAAGTGGTTAAATTCACGCTTGCTCCACTTCTTGGAAAGAGCCTATCATCGATTTTGAGACAGATTATGCAAAACCACACGTGCAATACCGAAAGAGCTCATCACTTCCCAAATAGAAAAGCACCTTTTATTCTGAAGTCTTACCGCAGAGATTGATGATGGACTAAGTGATTCCTCAGACCACTGCACACGAAACAAAGAGCGGGGGAGAACTTTCATTCCACTCCAATCACGCATCCTCATCTCCATCATTTTACCTGGCGAGAAACAACATCTGGGTTGCGCGTGAATCACTCTCTCCCCTCGGACAATCGTCCAGAAGGAGAATTTCTCGTGCTGATGAAACATCCTATCGGAAGAGTGACGATAGAAACGCGAAATGCTATAACGGTTGCTATTTTTTGAAAATTACCGGTTGTCCTAAAAATTCCCATGCTGATGATTGGTGAATTTATTACACAAAAAACAATGAGCTTTAAAACAATTATTTTTATGCTAATGGCGAAACACACTTCTAACGTAACGTAGGAAACAAATTTTGAGCCTACACATGCGTCAAATGCTTTAAATGTCCGTCTCTTTCCATCAGGCAAGTGGCCGCGGTAGCCTAGCGATGATGGTAGCGGAATCCGGCCGGTGTTGTTTTCGGTTAATCGTGAGTCAAGCCCAAAAAACAAAAGACGTACCGCATAGCGGGGCTGATGCACGTTAAATCTAGTCCATGTCTCAAGTATCCGAGTTAGCGTGATGTGAAAGTTTGGAGAAGGAGATGCCAGCTCAGGTGTTGTCCTCGTCACTTGACTGAGGTTCAGATTTACGAGGTTCGTTGAAAAAACCCTGGTGTTCCTTCTCAGTATGGTATTTACAATGCAATCAAATCAATCCTGGAAAGAAAGATGAACTCGAATTGGCCTATTTTGAGAAATGCGTTTCAAGATACTGGGATTGGCTTCTTGTTTCCTTTGAGTAAAGTCGCCATGTTCAGATCCTCTATTACTTGGAAATTATTTTCATCGACTTTATTCTTTAAATATCCCCACGGAAAAAAATCAGAAAATGCTCATATCAGGGGAACAAAGTTCTTGATTTAAAAGAAGAGGGCATTATGTGTCGTGACATCATGGACATGCTTCAAGATTTATTTAAGCGTTCGACTCATCCTTAGAAATGTTTGGACACCCCCTCGATATTACTCGCATGAACTGGGTGAAAAGTTTGATTAAGGATCCCATCTCTCGGCTTCTTTGATTTCGTGAATGTTATGTTAATCCTAATGGATTTCTATTGCAGTTCTCAAATCTTTACTATTTTATCCATTTGAATACAAAAAATTGCATCTCAAAGAGCAAAAAATAATGAAGGTTTCTGCAGAAATACATCTTCCCTCCGATTTTGAAAAATATTTTTACCCCTATTTTATTGATTAGTTTCGAGGTTTTCCGATCTTTAAAAAATAATCTAAAATATTTTTAAGAATCGGGGGGAGAAAATGTAATTTCGAAAAAAACCTTCATTATTTTTTGCTCCTTCGGATGCACTTTTTTGTATTCAAATAGGTAAAACGTTAAAGATTTGAGGACGGTAATTGAAATTCAGTAGGATTAGCATTACGTCCACGAAATCAAACTGGCCAATAGATGGGAATCTTTACAGAAAAAATTATCGAACAAATGTTTCGACGAATAATACTAAATGTCTTTTAACGCGAGCTCTCTCCATTTTTAAGTATTGGTACATTACAGCTTTGTTTCAAATAACATCATTTTATCTCGCCTAAAAACGAGTCATAGCATGAGCAATGAGCCACACGGAGCACTACAGAGTGTGCGCGTATGGTTTGGCTCGATCAATAAAACTGATATTTAAAAGCTTGTACAGGTTATATATGATAACATAAAGATTCTTATTAATACGACACCGCGAATTTCCGAGCATAATGTTAAAAAAATCCTGAGGAATCTCACCCACCCCTTTCCCCCTTTTTTTTTTCTTTTCTTCATAAGCTAGAATACTGCTTTGAATTGCAGGAGGAAATAAAGTATATTCAAAGATTGGGGAAAAAATAAACGTTTCTCTTCTGATTTTTTGAAGCATTTTTAAAAACTTATTAAAAACTGAATATTTTGAAGTTTATCTTCTTGCTATTTTCGTCATGTATTCTTTTAAGTAATTGTTCTTTTTTTTTTTTTTTTTTTTTTTTTGTTTCGTTGGGTAATTTTCTTTTTCAAGATTTTTGCAACTAAAAAAAATGTTCATTTTTCTTGTACTTTTACTATTGTCTAAAAAATTTATGTGTAAGTTTTCATTGCAATTTTCAGGAATAATAATTAATTTTATTTGAATTTATTTTATCTATTTTGCTACTTTAAATATTAGAAATAGAAATACTATTTTAATTGTGTAGTAATATTGATTTACATAATTCACGAGTCAAGGCTCTCCAATCAAACAGCGTCACTTAAATACTGAAAAATCACTGAAAGCGAAATACGCGTGAGAACCATTTCCTCTTCAGGTGAGTCTACACTGCGAGAAACGGGTATTCAAAATCGAGTTCTAAATACTCATTTTTGAATACTTCATATACTCAAAACGGCTCCGATCCCAACGTATTCAAATTCAAGACTAGCACATACTCATTTTTAGTAACAAGTACGTACTCAAAATGGAAACTTCACACACTCATTTTTGAAGATATTTGTGCATCAAATATGAGTGTGGAATAGAAAAATGAGTATATTACGTATTAAATTTTTGAATCTGTTACAGTATCAAATATGAAAGAATCAAACAACAAAAGGAGTATGTAATACATTCACTTGTGAATCTGTTACTGCATCAAATATGAGTATGAAACAATAATGTATGTATTGCATTCATTTTTGATATTGTTGTACCGAATATAAATTTTAAACAGAAAAATATATATCAAC
>BMAW01033385.1:231319-393125 GCA_019974015.1 Nephila pilipes
CAATTTTTAAAATACGTAGCCAGTATTTTAAAGGAACTTTGTAGTCCTTAATATCCATAATAATTTTTTTACAGTGTTGATTTACTTTTTTTTTTTTTTTTTGAATACATGTAATGTTCTACATTCTATAAAGACATACGTTCAGATCTTACACAAACATACTCATTTTAATATGAGTACGTCTACATATTCATTTTCGAGTCTTTCTTTTTTCTCCGTGCACTACAAAGAAGACGACGAAGGCCAGAAAAGTGATGGCGACGATTTCTTTCGGTTTCGAAGGGTGTCATATTCACGCATTCCTTGAAAAAAAGAAAAACGATGAATGATCAATAAATAGTTACCCATTCTTAACACAAGTACTTTTCGAATCACGGCGTTATTGTGATGCTCACTTTTCATTATTTAATTCTACTGCCATTTCCCCTTATGTCATTATTATTCACCCATTATTAATCACAATCAATATTTAATAGACTTCAATTGAAAATCCGTAAGAACAAGATAAAATACTTTATTAATAATCACTGAGGAATATATATATATAAAATCGTTATCTGTCGAGTCCTATTTAACTCCTTAATTCTAAATTAGAATCAACTAATAAAGTCTTTATCATTAAATGTATAACGATACAGTGGATTAAATGGACAGGACGCTAAGAAGATTGGATGACAACCGAGCCACTAAAAAGACCTTGACTAAACCATTTGGTACTCGAAGAAGAGGAAGATCTAAACTTGATGGATCGATTGCCTGGAAAAAGAGTTGGAAACTATTAAGGGGACAAATCGAAAAACATTGGCCAAGAGCAGGACGGTATGGAATGGAATTCTGACGAAGGTCAGGGCCCATTCGGGACTGTATCGTCAGTGAAAAAGAAAGTCTTAGCTTATACCAATTCACTCTTTCTGATTAGTCTACTTCTCTCAAACAGCCAATTCTTATTTAAGTTTTTCAACTAAAATTCGCTTCAATCCAAAAAATTTACTGCAATGCGCTAAAACAACTTACAAATATTTTTCAGCCTGGCGAATGAAATGATCTCCGCGCGATTCATTTTCCTTTTAATTCTATTTAATTTATATATCACTATTTCTAATTCACTTCACTTCTATCTTCATCTAATTTACCTAATCATATTTCATTTTAGTTGGGAAGAAATTGCAATTTTTCGCAATTCCCACATTTTACTATAGAGTGCCTGAGGTTAGAGAAAAGAAAATCGCGAATAGCCTAACATCACAATATGTAAATGGAATCTGATGCAACATTTTGTGGAAAAGTTCATCTCCTTCAGTTTGTAATTAATTAACCATATTCTATGTCTTAGATATTACAAAAGAACAATTTTTAGTTTGTCCACATATTTATTGAATACTCATCAATATTAGAAAGAAATCAGTACAATTACCGAAAGATAGAAATATTAACATCGTTTTCATAAAATGTTTTGGAGCCGTTTCTTCTGTATCATATGTCATTAAGCACTTTATTATCAAAAAACCGTTAATTGAGAATCATTTATTCCATTTCTTCAAGGTTAAATGTGGCGCACATAGTTCCTATAAGACAATTACGTTTCACGATTCCAAGCCGAAAAATTTACGGCTCAATTTTATGAATGTATAAACGTGATAAACACGCTTTGATTCTGAGGATTTTCGAACGTAAATGTAAGAACGGAATTCTTACCCGACGCCAGTTTAACATTTAGTTATTCAAAACTGGCAATGAATTTCAATACAATATTTGCGCAATGCGGATAGTGGCGGAATAATCGAGACGTTCAAAATGATACGGCAAATGATTCAGGGGGAAAGACATCACATCGTTAAAAATCACTCATATGATAATCATCTATAAAAAAAATAAGCTTCTTTTTTTAAAAAAAATTGCAAGCAAGGATATTATTGAGATTCTAAATAACCGTGTTTATATTATTTTAAATAAGGGATAGAAAAAGGGAGCTTTTTCAAAATCTAGGCCTAAAACATTAATAATTATTTACCTGGGGAAATAGTGTTATTAGCCACCTATGGGACTTTTATTTTAGTTAACTCAAGAAGATCGTACCTGACCACTTTTCAAAATTTATCATGTTTTTGCGTATATTTTTGATGTCTGCTTTTACCAGTAACGAGCTTAATTTTCAAAAATACGTCATGATAAATTTCTCCTGAATTTTTTATTGGATTGAAATAAGATATATGCAATACATGTGTGATACTTGCTATCACCACTAATAAACTCAATTTTCAAAAATATGTCGTACTAAATTTCCCCCAATTTTTTTATTGAATTGAAGTGAAACAAATATAAAAATTAGTATTTTATTTACTTATCGATTTATGTATTATTTTATATCATATGTAAACTGGAATCAAGATATGACTAAAAGTAAATAACATTATTCAGAATTTTAAGACAGCTGTGAGGCAGCCATTTTTTTAGCCACCCAAGGATATATTGTTGGGTCGATCACTTTTGGCACACCAGATCACTTTTCAATTTTTTTATCGTTTGCTTCAATTTTAATTACACTTAGCTTAAATATATTCAATTTAATAATTTATCATTTGCTTTAATTTTAATATGGGAAAAGTTTACAATTGTCCATTTCTCGATATTTCATCGTTTACTTTAATTCTTATATTTAATTGAGTAATTTAATAATAATTATTTAAAAAAAAGCGCACCTTGGTGGCTAAATCTGTTCTTTGCAAAACTTAGCATAGAACTTTTATATTTTTATATCCACATGTTCAAATGTGAATAAATAAATAATATCATTTTTCAAATTTAATTTAAAATAAAATCTATTTAAAATTTTGGGCTTATGATCTCCCCCATCTAAAAAATTGTTTGAAAAGAGCAACTTCGATTGGAACCAATAACTTGATTTGAAAAACCGGGATTGAGCATTTTGCAAAGAAAATATAAAGGTGTTTTTATTTTGTCAAGTTTTGCTAAATGGTTCATAAGATCAAAAAATACACAAAATAAAGGTTTTATAAACTTTTAATCCCAATCAATTTTTAAGTGATAAAGGAATCAAAAATCGTACACATTTAACGTGCATCTGCTCCGCTACACGGCGGGTCTGAAGTGTATCAGGGTTCGAACCAACGATTCGACGAAAACAACGACCACTGAATACTGGCATTGTTGCGGGACAAATGCACATTAAATTTATAGAGGCTTCAAGTATTCTCATTTGGCGTGGTGTGGAAGTTTGGAAAGGATGTCCCATCTCAAGTGCCACCTTCATCACTCGAAAGGGATTCAAAATAACAAGGTCCGTCGCCTATAGCAATCGTGTTACTTCTAAGTGCAACATTAATGAACAGAATCAAACAATGCATTTAAATTACTAGATGATTTTTCATTTTGCTAACTATACCACATATCGCACCGACTGAACTTTACATAGAGGAGGTGGTACAGTAATTGTCGTCAAAAATGCAATAGTACATCACTGCCTGAATATCCACATGACAACATTTGAGACAACCGCTATCAATCTGGAAAAGGAAGAGCGTACTCTCGTTATCATTTGCTCAGCTTATAGAACCTTCCCCCTCCCCACAGAAAAAACAAATTTGATTTGTTCTCGACCTAATCAATATCTTTAGAAATAGACAACATTGTTTTCTTATTGGCTACCTTAATGCCAGTCACCAATCCTGGAGCCCCACTTCACGAAATAACCCAGCATGAAACACCTTTCTCCGTTGCAGTCAAAATTATGGTATAGACATCATTGCACCCAACAAACCCACCTATTATCCTGTTAATCGGCACTACCAACCATCTACAATAGACCTTGGCCTAGCAAAAGGAATTGAAAACATTTCAGTCTCAGCTTCCGAAGATCTCTCCAGTGATCACAATCGGGTCTACTTTCTCGCGGGCTTGGATAACATTACCCCACAACCTCGAAACCAAATTCTCCTGACTAATTGGTCAAAATTCATTCAAAATCTCTTAAATACTATGCGTGGTAATCCGCCTATAAATGATTTAAACGAACTCGACAAAGCAGTTGATAATTTTGCACTCAGCATTCAAACTGCTATTAATCAATCCAGTAAGGCAAAAATTATAGAACACCCATATTTTAATGTTCCCTTTCCCACTAGACTCAAAATTAGATCAAAAAATAGACTATGAAAAAAATGTCAGAATACACGTTATCCCCCCATTAAAAATGAAATAAACAGATTACAGCGGGAAATCAAAAGAGAGATTTACCAAGTTAAAAAATGAAGCCTGGGAAGCCCGCCTACAAATGGCTAATACAGAAGACCTATATAAACTGGTCAAAACCACATTCTCCCCCCCCCCCTTATTGGTCATAGAGGTCTCGTGTTCGATTCTTAGGCTTAAGCCCATCTTTTTTCGGATTCACTGGAGAATTCTTTCCATGAGAATGCAGAATTTTACGATGACGATTTTATTGAAAAAGTTGAACGAAACATTATCAGATTCCAAAATAATCAAAATTCACCAGCTATTCCCAAACTCCCCACCTCTCAAGAAGTTAAGCACATAATTGAAAAACTAAACAATAAAAAAATCACCAGGTCATGATCAAATTAAAAATATTGCACTTAACTCTTTACCCTTGAAAGCCATCATTCACCTAACCAAAATTTACAGTAAATGTTTAAGTTTTAATCATTTTCCAAAAGCATGGAAACATGTAATTATTGTTCTCTTCCCCAAACTGGGAAATAATAAAAAATATCCTCATAATTACAGACCTATCAGCATCTTCAGCACAATAGCCAAAATATTTGAAAAAATACTACTAAATAGAATCCAAGATTTTGTCAAAACAAATAACATCATACTTCCACAGCAACATGGCTTTCAAGTGAATACATCCACCTGTCATCAATTGCTTCGAGTGGCAAACTTAATAACGAAAGGTTTCAATGAAAAAAATGATAACGGTGGGTGTCTTCCTCGGCGTGCAAAAAGCTTTTGACAGAATGTGGCATGACGGCCTCATATATAAATTAATTCAACTCCTGTTTCCTACCTATCTCATCAATATCATTCAAGATTTCCTCTCCTGTAGAACCTTTCAAGTCCGCTTCAACAAAAAAACTATCAAAACTAGGAAAAATCCAAGCCGGAACTCCACAAGGAAGTATTTTAAGTCCAGAATTATTCAATTTATTCACTTCTAATATTCTTCAGTATGTAAACACCGAAATATGTACATTCGCCTTATGATACCACCATCATTTCCCAAGGAAACAATCCCGTTAATGTTCACAAACGCTTTCAAATCTACCTCCTCATCCTCCATTTCTAGTTTATAAAAGGGAGAATTGCCATTAACGCGGACAAATCTCAAGCAATAGTCTTTAAAAAAGGAAATTTTAGAAACAAACTCGAAAAATTTCGTATTTTCAACAAAAGAATCAACTGGTGCAATCAAGTTAAATATCTCGGCATCCTCATCGATAAAAAGCTCACTTACCGTCCGCACATCCTATCAATCAAGAAAAAAATCCGATTTTTCCAGCTCAAAAAAACTCCTAAGTCGAAGATCCAAACTTTCGCTAAAATACAAGCTCTTAATATACAAAATCTACATACTTCCAGTCATTACTTCTGCAAGCCCAATTAGGGGAATTTCCATAAAAACAAATCTTAACATTTTTCAGATTAAACAAAATAAAATATTACGCTATATTGCAGATGTACCGATTTTAGTCAAAAGAACTCATCTGCTTAAAGAACTTGAAATAGAGCCCATCCCCACCCGAATCGCAAATTTAGCATCTTCATTTCACAACGACATTTCAAGCCATAACAATCCAGCTATCAATAGCCAAGCTCAATTTCAAACTCATACCGGAAAATATAAGTATTTTTATAATGCATCCAAGTTAAAACCAACGTTTTGAAGCGACTCACTTTTTAACCATCTTTCTTTAAAAATTGAAATTTCCACAGTCATCCAGGAAAAATAATTTTTACAGTCTTAACTTCTAATCCACTGATTTCCTCCAATTGGAGCCCCTGGATCAACCAATTAGGAAGCTGGCCTCACCCACTCAACTATCAAGCTCCTGGACGATGTCTATCTTCCCCAACTCCGCGGACTGAAATCTCCCTTCCTCACTCCTTGTCCATACGAGAACTCGGCCTTCGCCTTAGGCGACTTTTTTTGTGACTTTTCTTTTCATATTATATTACTCATACCGAGTAAGAGAAATCCCAGATTTCTGTAAACTCGAAATAAATACATTGCCAAGTTTTTACGTGCTTACACCTAGAGATCTCACATGCCAATCTGTGTTGTAGATGGCGCTACAGTGGGACAATTCGCACTATATATATGTAGGATTTTCCAGCTAATTATCAAAGAATTTATTGTATTTTCCAATGTACTGTAAAACCAGTTCCTCAGTCACTCGATAGATGGCCCCCCGAAGCAGCGTCATGTGATATCTCACTCAGCGCCACCTATTCCAGAACAAAACTGAGCGACATTTCGTTATCGCTCTCTTTTCTTCCATTTTCCGCTTCTCTTCTCCTTCGCATTACCCGCGTCGGAAGTAAACTCCGAATGCCAGAGCGCGTTCAAATGCCCATCGCTGATATGGGTTAAATGAGGCGGCCATCTATTTTTCTCCGATGAACTGGTCAATTTGAATATAGTATTTTGTACATATTTTCCCTTCATCATCTCTCCTAATAAACTTAAGTAAAACTACTGCAAGCATTGTCATTCAATTGATACGTAGAATCCGGTAATGGAATTACTCCCCTAGACAAACCAGCCATTTGCGTAAGAACAAACCATTGTAGATTTGGGATGAACATTCTCATCACCCCCGTTCTACTAACACACACACACACACACACACACACATATATATATATATATATATATATATCACGAATAATATTTAGAATGTTAGTTCACTCTCTCTCTCTCTCTCTCTCATATATTAATAAAATATTAATTTCAGGTTTCCACCAACGAGGAAATTTATCCTACCGGCTGATATCACGAATGATATAAAAATGTTCGTTCAAAATTAATGAAACATTCAATACATGGTCGAAATAATCTTTTATTTGATTGTAGCAGACTTCAGTCGGGCTCCAGCCATAGAGGCCGAAGCGAAACTACCATAAAAATCTCAGATGATCATCAGAGAGGGTTGTCTGAGCAAGAGAGAGGAAGAGTGCGTTTTTCGCTGTGTTTTGGTTTTCATACCAGGGAAATTTCACTATATACGCATGGCCTGGATGGACGGACTTCAAGGGAATTTAAGTGTAGACCTAAAGTCTGGTAGGGATCATCCCTACAAGTCTGTACCGTGGGAAGAAAGCTGACTTTGCAGATTTTAAGCACGCGTGATTGAATAAATTAAAAAGGAAAAGGAATCGCATCAGGAAATAAGAATGAACATTATCTTTTAAAGGAGAGAATGGGGATGTTTAGTAAATTAAATTATTTTGGTGAGAAATTAATAGGAATTAAGTTAAATCATTACATGTGTGTGTGTGTGTGTGTGTGTATCAGAAAATAAAAAATTCATTAACATATATACGAATCCATATACAGAACTATGATAAACACTTGAAAGAAATTAAGAAAACAATTTGAAAAACTTGACATTATGTAAAAGTTTTAGGAATTTTAAAAATTTGTAATATTGTGAAGAATGCGTGTTTTTTAAAATTATTTTTTATTTGAAAACGATGCTTTGAAATGCATATTTTGCATTCATTAAAGTAAAATATGACGAAGCCCCCCCCCCCTTTTTTTTTTGAATAATGCGCTTACCTGCACGAATTCAGACACATTTGATAAAATAGACAAGATACACGTTTAAACATAGGCCTCAACAGATGATATCTTGTTTTCATTTCTATCGTCATGCGCGATACCAAATTTTGTGGATACTTTTAAGAGAACACATTTTTTTTCAGTAGTTTAAAGGAGTACAATAATCACCTATTTTAAGGAAACAAATTCTTATTTGAAAAGAAAACACGTTCAAAAATTTTCTATCATATAAATAAAATACATTAATAAAAAAAATACAACATTTGGGAAAACAGCAAAGTCTTTTTTTAAGAATTTTTGGTAATACTTCTAAAAAACATATGCGTATTTAAATAACAACAGTGTTATCAATCTTACTTTGTGTAAATATATATTTTAGGAATTTTGTATTAAAAATAAAGCCAGTTTAAAGTAAATTTGAATATGTTATGCACTTCATTTTAGAATACAGGAGGGATTATCTGAAATACTTACGCGATTCTGTTTACAATTACTTGATGGGCGAGCTACTTGAATTTTAAAAAAAATCTGCAAAAGGGGAAGAATAACGAGATTCCATTAGGAGAAATAAATTTTTTACTAACTATATATAATAGTTAGGTGGCAATACTAACAAGAACGAAAAGAACAATAAATTTGTTTATAAAAGCAGAATATTTGTAATTTGGGGTTTCTTAGAAATACGTTTTTCTGATTATTATTATTTTTATATATATTTGGAATAGAGAGAAGGAAAAATTATCGTTATTTTCTTTTTTTTTTTTTTTTTTTTTTTTTTTTTGCCTTTCTTTTCTTCAAGTCTGTAAACTGAAAAACATGTTCGCGAGCACTTTTCATAGTAAAAAGAATTTTATTTCCTGCATATTCTTAAAGACATCGAGCGCCTGTAAATAACTTGTGCCGTAACTACGAGAATGGGCATGTCTACCAAGAAATCACCGTTTTCGTGAAAATTTTCGAAAGTTTCTTTATTACATTTTATTAAAGCCCACATATTTACGATATCAGAAATAGTTTGCATTTGTTTCTAGGGTAGTTAATTAATGCATTAATGTAAGTTTCTAATTTTTTTAAGAAACAAAATATGTATTTGATTTCTTGGAAAACCGTGATTTTATTTATTTTTTTTATTACGAGAAATCTCATTTCTTTAAAAATATTTCAAATATTCAAATGAAATTGTAACACAATGTTCTGTATACCTCTAAGAATGTTATGAACCGCAAACATAGCTTTCAAGTATATAACTATTTATTTTGGAGCTATTTTTATCTAAAAAATAATATATTTTTTGTATAATCATGTTGTGTTTATAAGTTTTGGTATAACTCATTAAATTTAAGAGACAACTGCATTTTTTCAGCTTCATAACACAGATATATGTATATCAAATATATTGTTGAAACAAAAAGTGAATATATTAATATATTAACTAGAATTTGTTAAATGAACTTTAGCGTAAATGTTAATTTTTATTAAATTTTAAAGAAATATGGCCCAAATTTGAAAAATAATAAAAAAAAAGTTCATTTTAATGAATTTTGAATTTGCAATGTTATAGACTGTTGTAACTAAAAACTTAAATGTTTGACAAAAATTTCTTTCTTTCTTTCTTTTTCTTTATTTTTTTATTTTATTTTATTTATTTTTTTTTGAAAAAAATGTGCTCCGAAGTTAGGCATATGCCTTAAAAAGCATATGTTCCAAAAATTGCGAAATTCTTGTTATATGTTTGTTTATTTTTGCTATTTACGCAAGCTTCAATTTGTACTGATTTGGTCCGCATTAGCCTTCGAATTTTCGTTTCTTGTTGTGGTCATGATCTCGAATTCATGACCGATTCGAATTTATTTCGAGTAATGAGTTCCAATTCCAATGCTGCCGTTGTGTAGCATATTTGATGCAGGATAAATCTGCTCCAAGTCTTCACGCTGGTGATGCCGTGAAAGTTGAGAGGGTAAGGTGCACCAATTTAAATATTCATCTTCGTCATTTGATCGTGTTTCAGAATTACGAGGTCCGTAAACAATAGTCTTCATGTTGCTTCTAAGTGCGACGTTAATAATCAATCAATCATTATGGACACGATAAAGAAAACGCTCCACATTCATGGTGTTTATTTTGCTAGAATAAAGTAATCAAAAGATTTTCTTCGCCCTCTGACTGTTTACTAATTGATTATGGCTCATAATATGAACAGCAGGGCCAGTACGTTACAACTTAAGAAAGAAACGCTATTTGAGTTCCATCTCTTCTGCTTTTGAAAAGATCATTGAAACAAATCTTTCAGGAATTTATAATATGTATTTCAATATGTTTCCGAAAATTATTTCTTCAAGACTAAATCTTGAATTATGAGCTAATATTTTTTTCCGACCGAATGTTTACTTCAAAACGCACATTTTTAGTTAGTTTTATCACGGAATGTCTCATTTTTATAACTATTTAATTATATTTTATTTTATCATAATTTAATTAAACATTAATGATTTATTACTTTGTTACTTGTTATTATATTATATTATTCAATATGTCCATTTTGTGTTGCAATCGACACACACTAATCATGTCCAACTAGCTGGCGTCTCTGAACAAGGCATTATTTTTTGAGTAGGACTTATATCAAACCAAGAAAAAGTTCTGAAAAATCCAATTCAGGTTAACTTTTTTTTGTTACCTCTGTTTTTCTGGTCAACGTGGGACGGTAATGCCTTTTTAACTCGATATTCAATGGTTCGGCATATTCTATAATCCGACATCGATCAAGCCAATCGCTTTCGGTATTCTTGGGGTAAAATCGGAGGGTTGTTGACCTCGTGTTGCGACGCCAGGTAAGCGACACAGACACTCTTGTTTATTGTAACTGTCCGTTTTCTTTTCAGTATAGTATTTCTTGCTTTCTAGTGTGTTACATATCAGGTTTGCACAATTTTGCAACTGTGTACATACAATATACTGTACTATTAAAGCGCTCTCGAGGCCCAGCAGATGTTCTTTGTGTGCTAATAAAACAAATAAATGCAAGCGTGTGGCAAGAATAGCCTATCCAAATGTTTTAATTTTCATTGCACTGTATTAATTTTTCTTTCGTGTGCTGTGTTTTTTATCGATATATAAGAATATTGAATTAAATTAACATTTGAATTAAATTTTGTGGATGCCAGAATGACAAAGTACTTAGTCGGATATTTACTTGTATATTGTCAACACATGCTCAGAATGTGCATAAATACATTAAAAATACATAGTTTAATCTTTTAAATTACTGTAGAATAATTTTTCTTTGATGTCTCCGTTAAAATTTGTAACGGGTTCTCGAGCCAATTTTCTTTCGAAGTGCTTTTGGGGATTTCCATGAGATCGCTTTATTGGTGAGTTTTGGCTTATAAATAATGCATATTAACATTACAATGCAAACTGAAGTGTATTGAATGAATAATATAGAAGGAGAAGATTACAGCAGATGACAGAAGGAAAATTGTTAGTGATAGCGGACAGGTGGTTGGATGACTCAAAGAGTTGTAACAGAGAGTGAGAGATTGGAAGTTCATAAATTCGAAGTTAGACGTTTTCTTATGTTGAAAAGATTAGATTATTCGACGTTACAAAAAGAATGGAGTAATCACCTGTGAACGGATATGTAGTAGAATCCAGCTTACAAGCCGAATACTGGCTCTGTTTATTGAGTACAATTGTGCGGTTAGACAGTGTCAGAAGAAAAAATTTATAATATTAAGATCGGGCGTTTGTAGAGACCTATTCCAAGGAAGGGATAATAAGCATATTGTATTTGGGTTTCAATTAAAGGAAGAATAAATTAATATAATGATCTGTTTGATTATTTTGACTGATTCTTACTTTACTGAATTTCACTAATTAGTGAGAGCACAATTAACTGAAAGATGTGAAATTGTACGGTCAAAAGCTATATAGGGGGATGTGGGAAAAAAAAAAGAGGAAAACTTTAAGAAGTGATAATGTGGCGTTTGACCGTCATTATTCGGCTTTTGTGCCATACCTCAATTCAATATATTAAAGAAAAGCTACAATTCTCTGATTGAGGACACACAAAATTAATTACCAAATTATGTACAATCAATGTAGACTATCCAAGGTCATTCTTTCTAGAATCAAACTTAATTCACAATACTAGTTTAAGATTTAAATAAGAAATCTATCTCTTACCAGTCCATTCGTCACTAATTTCAGAACATTCTTCGACAGCAACGACGTAGATTAATACTTTCGTAAACTCACTTCAATCCACAAAACTAACAGAATAATTTCTTAGCTCAATAACAATTCTCTGGCTGCCAATCCTTACCCTCTATCTCCCATTATTTTCTATTAATTGCAAACCATTTATCTAAATCATTATCTAATCAGTATATCTAAATCACTTCACTTCGTTTCTCTCTGCATCTAATTTACCTAATCACGTTCCATTTGGGTTGGGAAGAAATTGTAATTTTATGTAATCGGAATTGTTGAAAGTCCCCACGGTCAGAGAAGACAGAATCGTGAATAACTCAACGCGTCACAATAATACATACAAAAACAAACAATTTTCTACAGAGAACGCATTGTCAATTATAAAATGCAAGTGTGCTAAAGGGTCCAACATAGTAAAACCGAGGATACGAAGAGAAAACACACAAGAATTACGTATACGATAAAAAAAAAAGCAATTTTAGTGAATATTTACTACCGGCTCCAAAATCCCTTCATCCCACCTGCTTTTCTGGCAGTCCTTGTACGACCTGCATCAGACCGGGAAGTAAGAAAGAATCTTGTTTCGTACAGCTGTCGGTACAAAGATGGGTGAAAACGCTCACCCTCCATTCGTGCTGCCTCTTCGTGAAATGATTATCAGCTTTTTCAGTACTACTTATGTGCACCACTATACCGTATGGAACAACTGTTAGAAGGGTTTCACACTGGAATAACTTCACAGGGTTGTTGTCGATTATCTCTTTTCTAATGTTCATTCTGCGCTTAGTCGTAGTTAAATCAGGTAACGCTATAGGCTTGACTGATTTTCCTATGCGTGAAATCTAGATAGTATTAAATGTTTTAAAAATTCTGAATTCAGGGAGTTACAGGACTTAGTTTGTAAGCTATTAATTACCTTGGGGATCTTTATAATTAAAGAAAACACATTTATCAAAATTAAAACCTCGATCCAATCAAATGAGACGGGATTACGCACATTAATTAGACTGAAGGAGTGTTATGAAGTGATAATGGAAAACGTGGGCTTTTCTGGTATGCCGAAATTAAGGCTCCCTTCTACCGGCCATTTTGATTTCGTGTACGCAATGTTAATCCTATGGAATTTCGACTACTGTTCTCATATCTTTACTATATGATTTATTTGAATGCAATTTAGTGCATCAAGAAGAGCAAAAAAATGAAGGCTTCTGCGGAATTACTTTTTTCCTCCATTTTTTTAATTTTAATACCCCGATTGTGATGATTTGTGTGTGAGTTTTCCAATCTATTAAAAATATTTTTAAAAATCTGCAGGGAAAAAAAAGAATTCCACAATAGCATTTATTATTTTTTACTCTTTCAGATGCACTTTATTGCATTTAAATATATCAAATAGTAGAGATATGAGAATTAAAGTCAAAATTCCATAGGATTAACAACTTTAAAGTCGAAATTATATAAGATTACGTCTATGAAATCAAAATGGTGGGTAGACGGGAGCCTTAATAGAAAAGATGCACGGAATACACTTGTGTGCATGTGAAATTCAATTGATATTGCTGGAGCAATAATACAACTTTGCCTTGTTGAATCTTCGCAGATACTACATAATCATATACTCGGAGTCTAGAATGGGGTGAGTGTGATATTTAATATTTACGTAAAACCTGTTAGCGAACGTGTTTAGGGACCGTAAACTGATAAAGAGTATTTTCTTTGACAGCATAAATAAATTATTAGAGTAATAGCCTGTGTCTGTTTTAATTGACTGAAATTTAATATATATGGGCTTAGAATTTAATTCAAAATATCTTCGTTTGTATTTTAAGAACACAGATGAGTTTGATAATAGAGAGGCGTCACAGGTTTTCTAAAGCAACTGAATTCGAAATGAAGAAATATCCGGAATAATCATTTTTTCTCCATCGCGTTTTTAGATCTAAAGAGTCTTTTCTAATTTCAAACGTGCTAGAAAATAAAAGGAAAAAAATGGATTTACTGTCATTGTAAATCTTTGTTTAACCCACGACCCAAAAGCAAAATGTTTCATATCTGCTGTCAGTTCAAAGTTTTTTACCTGAACCTTTAAACAAAACAAATCAAAATCGCACGATGTTGATGCATACTTAATCAAACAATGATATCAAAAAATTAAGCATGAGAAAAGGAATGCAAAATTATAGCAATATAAGGTCTTATCCTTTACAAGCAAATGCATCATTCTGACGTCTCCATTGAAAGATCTGTTTATTTCCCAGAGACACTTAACTCCACCCCTTGTAAGGAATCGTGAGTCCAATCAAAATAAGTCGATGGAATTTGCATTTTTAACCTCGATTTACGTGAGGTGCAGGCAGCAAAACAACAGATTTTTTTACGAAATGTTTTTTTTTCTTGTTGGTTAAAGAACGATCCATCTACAGACTAGATACTGTTTGACTGGTTCCATAAACGAATGAAGATTGGATACGCAAAAACGTCCAAAAGCAACAGATTGGACAAGTTTTTTTTTAACATCTTTTTTTGGCTTTCTAGCTGGCAAGGAATCTGGGAAAATTCGTGTTAACAAAGAGTCGTATAATAGCTTTTTCTGTGCTTGCCGAAAAAAAGTCTCTAATTAAAATGGCGTTTGAAATGCCTAATCAGAATTTAATTTAGAATAAAAATGCTTCACAGATATATTTTCGAAATTAAACATTCTAAGTAATTCCTTTCAAAAATATTTGTTCTTCTCCCCATTTCCAGGAGCTCACCATCTTTAGGTAAGTCATGAGTGATATATTTTTTCCTTTCTCTAATATGGTTTCTATCTTTGGTGAACTCAGATGACGCGATCTCGGGGTATACGCTACATTTTTGTCATTCTATCTCCCATTTTTATTCTTTTCTTTGATGTACAGATTTTTGTCTGGTGCTCGGAAGCACGTTTTTTACTCTAATTTGATGAGTATTTGGCTCAGTTTGGCCGAATATGATCCTTGCGCCAGTAAAATCAACCAATGATAAGGGAAATATAAAGTGTTCATCAATCACATATATAGAACCTACTTTAATGACACAAAAAGTTTAATATATATATTTTTAAGAAACTCAACGAGTAAAAAAACTCAAAGAGTAAAAAAAAAGAATTAAAAAGCAAAAAGTTTTTTTTTTTTTCTTCCGTCTCAGTAAGATATTGAACCAAATCTGAATTTACAATACATAGTTTTATCCTCATCATAAATAATTAAAATAAAATGAAGATTTTTTTTCGATGCAGCAGAAAATGTTTGACTAAAAGCTAAAGTGTAGGGCGCCATCATAAGTTAAAGTGAGTGCGCGCCACACTTTAGTTTTTAGTCAAACATTTTCAGCTGGATTATTTATGATGATAGAGGATGATTTCATTGCCATTTTCAGTACATTTTCATTTAATGCCTTACTGTGTGTGTAAAGAGGAAATTATTTTTTACTTATTTTTATTACTGTTTTGCCACATGAAGTATTGAGGTTTTTTTTTAAATTATATATTATTTTTTACTATTCTGGTTGTTATTTTCAAAACAATTTTAAACATAATAGAACTTTTTAATTATTATTTTTTATTTGTATTTTTATAATTGAATATTGTATAATCATCCAAACAGAGCTTGGGCAGAAAATATCAGGTCTGTAGCTTATCGAGAAAAGGAGAGAGAAAAATTTGATGAAAAGATTTTTGCCAAACTGATGCGTTTTGCAAAGTAATAAACGTATTGGTAAAAAGGCTTTATTACTCAGAAGACAACTCTATGAGATCATAATGCTCAATTAGATTTCCCCTTTCATCGTTTGAACGAGAGGACTTAAGTAGCCAAATGGCCATGACAGCGGACACGAGGCCAGCGGTTTTCGTCGAGTCGTGGGTTCGAGCCCTGATGCCACTAAAGATTCGCAGTGTAGCCTGGGTTGATGCATGTTAAATCTATCGAGTAAATCTGGCGTAGTTTGAAGTTTAGAGAGAGAGGTGCCAGATCCTCATCACTTGACAGAGGCTCAAAATTCCGAGGTCCATCGGCAGTAGCGTGTTGCTGCTTCTCAGTACGACATTAATCAATAATTACAATCATCGTTTTAAATATTCAGAGTGTTCTAAATTTCAGATTACTCGGTTTGTTTTCCGAGAATTTAAACTTCATCAATATCAATACAATAAAAAAAGCAGTGATGTATATTTGAAATTTGTATAAACTCAAAATTGGAATATTAAAAAGCATATTACGACTGTTGAACGCGATGAATCTATTTCCCATTCCCCCCCCCCCCATTTTCTTCCAGTATTTATATCGTTTTAAAATTTCAATGTATGCGATAAATTATAATTTCTACTTCAATAAACTAATTTTAAGCATTCGTAAAAATTTTAAATAACTTATAATATTGCTTGATGATAATATGATGTACAAAATTATATACTTTGGAGCAATCCTAAAGCAGGTTTTGCTCCAAAGTATATAATTTTGGTTTTATAATGCAAATAAATGCTAGGAAATATAATTAAACTAAAAACATTTAATATTTAATGTAGTTTTTAATTCTTTTGAGATGTATTGGAAATGGACATTAAAATTTTTCATATTTTAATATGTGTCTACCCCTTAAAAGGTATAAAAATATGTAAGCAACAAAATAATTTCAATTCACATTACACAAAATATTATGATTATGTAAATGTGCAATTTGCATAAGGTTATCTGAAATAGCTTTTTAAGACACCTAGGATGAAATGATGAAAAATCCCATTTTGAGAAAATTAGTTTTAAAGTTTTCTGTACAGTAAAGTTGATCAGAGGTAAGCTTGTACATTTTTACAACGTTTTTCTGAATTTCACTTGGTGTGTGTGTGAGAGAGAGAGAGTGTGTGTGTGTCATCAAATTTTCGATCGTTAATTTAACCAACTTCCCATCAAGCTAGAGCTTTGAAATTTTGGGAATCGTTCGTATTCGCCTAACAATGCAATATTTACACGTTTGCGACAAGTTTTAACTAATATTTCAATAATTTTAATAAGTCAAAATATTCTTTCCTCTAGGCGCTTTTAGGATTGAGGGAAAAATTTCTTTCCCCCTCTGGGAGTACCGGGCACTCCCCACACCGCATGAGGTTATCGTAAACCTTTTGTACTCGCAAAGGGGAGATACTATCTCCCCTTTACTATCTCCGAGATAGTAAGGGTTGCTGACTTTTAGTCAGTAATCATTCGCAAGAAAGAAAGTTTCCAATATTTGGCGTCATGTCTTATCACAATAATTTTTTCTGAATTCTGGTTCCCATTTTTTTTAATAGAATGACTTACAAACTTTCAAATGCATGTTTTGATTTTATGAGTATTATGAATTTTTTAATACTGTCACAAATGTCTCTTTTTAAGTGAATTTTAAAGTTAAAAATAACTAACAGTTTTAACTAATATTTCAATAATTTTCTCTAATAAACTTTGCCACTATATAAAAACGTTGTTTTTAAAAACGTTGGTTTTTATATCGAATTATTAATCATATATCCGGAAATAATTATAATATTTTCATGAGATTTGTTTTAAGTATTCAAGAAAATCTACTTTTTAATATTTTTTTAAGTCTTAAGGGTTGTGAGACCCCTTAGGTAATTTTAAAGGAAAAAGTACAATGAATCTGGAGTGTGACTGAGCCACGCAATAGCACCTCAGAGGCTACTACCATAATTACATTTAAAAAGTAAAGATTGGGGGAAGCATCCACTGACTTGGAACTATTTCATAAGTAGATGCACTGTTTTTTACTATTTTGAATGCTTTTTAAATTATTGTTTCTTCTGTATTGTTTTTCAATCCTGTGACGAGGAAGGTCCATTGACCTTGATCGTAGATTCTAACCCTCGATCTGTTAGTGCGGAGAAAACTCTCCCAGTCATCTGTTGCAGAGATTTTGGCAACAAAGCCAAAAGGGACTACCTTTTGGGCTAATTATTAAAGCGCTTTAACTTCTGTCTTCGTTGTTGAAGAGAGCTATCGCAGACTCCCCCTCTAGTATCAACATGATGATGCGGAGAATAATATTCTGAACGATTTTCAAGATAAAGTTGTTTTCCATTCATTTTTGCTGTTGATACATATCTACTCCCAGTTGTATTGATTTTTCGTTTTGGATTTCTTCCATTAACGTCATTGGCTATCTCTAGCTGAGATGGTGTGTCTATTTAATGCGTACGTTGCAGCCAGTATATCACTAGTTGCGATTTAGGTGCGGGTGTATTAGACACACAGAGGCAAAGATTTTGCTGCGGCGGTGCATGCAATCAATAGTTTTAGTTTGTTCTGTCATCTAATGTTCAAGTCCTGTGATACCACTCCGGCGGATGATGGTTTCCCTCTCCACATAAAGGGATTTTTCTCCATCCTGTGGTGGGAGAACTCTGATGACTTTAAATGACAGGGTTTAATCAGACCCTTCATCTGTCAGTCCACAGAAAGATCGTTCGGTCATATTTTGTAATGCTCTTACCAACTAGGCAAAAAGGGGATTCCCCTTTGGGCAAGTTATAAAGGCTGAAGAGGTTATAAGGTGTACAAGCATAATCTTCACTTCGATTGACACAGATCAGTAGTTGCAAGTTTCCCAGAACTATTTCACATTTCAACAACATTTATTTATCATATTGATACAATAAAGTATCAATATCATAATAAGTTGAACATCAACATTAAGGGATTGGAATGGTTTCATATCAACAAGTATCTCTACCATAATGATAAAAATTCAATTTCTCATTCGAATAAATATTTTGGATGCCTCGTTTTCCTATCGTCGTGAATTGTCTATTTCTTATTTTAATGGCAAAGCTTTATTATTATAAAGCTTTTTCTAAATCATTTTCCTTCGTTAGGTAAGCGAGCGCATCATGACCCCAAGGCAATCTAGTGACCTTTTTCTTTCAAATGAGGTTTTCTACCTTTGGTAAACATGAGCGATGCGCCCCGGGATACATTGGCGATCCTTCCCTATTTCCGATCCTCCTTCTTGTCAACCAATTTTTATCTTTTTTCCCCATTTTTTCAAAAGTCTATAGATCACAGCTTTACCTTGTTTGGCGCGGCATATCCACATCAAAATACTATTACTCTCTCTCTCACTCACTTAATACCATCACTCACTCACTTCATTTTCCTTCTACATTTTTTTTTTTTTTCGAATAAAGTTTGGGAAACAAGTAATTCCTGATCAAATTCTGAATGCGAAAATTTTAAATATTTAATAGCGCCGCATTTGGAAGAAACACGAGAGTTATTAATTCTTTTTCAATTTGAAGCACCGTTCTTCACTCACCTATTTTTCACACTACGCAAATGTGTTATTCGTGTAAAGGTGTTCACATATACAAGAACCACAAAATTCTTTGCGTGCAACAATTTTTTTTCTCCAAATTCTTTATTTAATTATAAAGATTTTCTTCTATCTCTTTCCTAAGCAATAAATAGTCACTAAAGTATTATATGTTTATGTGCATCCTATATTATCATATAAATTTGAACAATTTTCATTCACGCACACAATTACAATTTATAGCCAAAAAAAAAAGGAACTTTCGCTCTCTTCTCTCTTTTTCTTCATATGTTTATGCAGCACTCATTAACTAGTGTATGGAAATGACAATATACACTCCATAGCAAAAAAAAAAAAAAAAAAAAAAAAACTACGCACCAAGAAGGAGTGCCCGATTGTAATGAAATTTCGTATCCAAAGACATTTGGACCGAACATGCAAATAATTAAAATTTGGTGTCCAATGAATGCATAGCGGGAGCTACAGTGCATCGGAACAGGTCACTTAGCCGGTGTATATAAGAAGTGATTTTCAACCTGATGGTCAAATTTTCTGTTGCATTGCGACTTAGGATACCTTTCAACGACTGAAAAAAATTCCTCACCGCAGGATTCGAGCTCATTACAAGCAACTGTCAGAGTTTGAAAGAGGCAGGTTGGGCAAATCAGAGAATCGCGCTCGTCATATGGGTGGAAGCGATACGGCGATTAGAACATGCTGGCAAGAATGGGTGGACAATGGCAGATTTCAGCATCATGATGGTAGTGGTCGACCTAGGGCCACAGCAGATCGGGAGGACAGAGTGATTGTCAGACCAGCTGTCACAGCACCTGATTTATCGTTATCAACCATCAGCCGTGCGACCAGCACACGAGTGTCCACCATGACCATTCACAGACGGTTGATAGAGCGAAATCTACGCTCTTACCGACGGCTACGCCACCTGCCACTCACGCCTTCACACTGTCGAGCCAGATTACGGTGGTGCTTGGCTCAATCAGGTTGGAATGATGCTGACTGAGGACGAATAGTGTTTAACGACGAATCCTGCATCCAACTGTGTTCTGACGATTATCGAAGACTTGTCTGGAGACGTCAAGGGCAGCGTGCCGATCCTGCTTTCATTATTGCACGCCACACAGGCCTTTAACCAGGAGTTATGATATCATTTCCATTGATAGCCGGACCCCATCGGTCGTCATTAGAGGCACACTTATAGCACAGTGGTACGTCGACGATATTCTGAGATCTGTTTTGCTACCGTTCCTTTTGCAGTATCCTGTCCTTATCTTTCAGCAAGGTAATGCCAGACCACATACGGCAGATGTTGCTATGAACTATCTTACAGCTTGTCAAACACTTCCTTGGCCAGCCAGATCTCTCTCCAATCGAGCACGTGTGGGATAGGATGGGAAGGCGACTGCATCTACCAGGGAATGTTGATGACCTGGTCCGACCATTGGAGCAAATTTACAAGAAATACCGCAAGAGACGATCAGGGAACTTTATCACTCTATGCCACGTCGTGTGGTATCTTCATCCAGGCTAGAAGCAGGTCTACACCTTATTGAGCTCGTTACAATGTAACTCTGAAATAAATCATTTAATTTTTCTGAAATTTTAATCATTTTCTATTCTGTACATAATTTTCTTATTTGTACCAATCTTATCTGCACTCTTATCTTCTGTACCAATTTTTGTCTCCATCGGACTACTTCTTAGTGTGGTTTTTTTTTTTTTTTTTTTTTTTATTTTATATTTTTTTTTTTGTTTAATTGCCTATTCTCAAAAACTTTCTACATAAATATAGTTAGAATTTTTTTTTTTTTGTGGGTAATGCGTTGAATAATTATATACAGTTATGTCAATGGAAATAACAATTATTACTTTTGTATTTTAAATGTAATATTAACACATTATGTACAGTATTAAGATAAATACACATATAAAATAAACATATTTAAATAACACCTTCCAAATGGTTGGTGATTTTATAATACTTACAAGTATAATGGTTATGAAAAAAGTAATAACAATTTATAATTCCTTCAAAATTTTGCTTTTTATATCCACTGTCATTTTACAGAATTATTTGATACAGATTAATTGAATAACAAGAAAAGCTTAACAATATTAGTATTATAAATTCAGGCAAACAAAATGATTGAAATTTATGTAGTTTTTCGTTTTTTCCTCTTTTCCCGGATTTTTAATTCAAACCAATTCACTGAAAAATCTTCAAAGTGTTAGGTGAAGGGGAAAACACACTTATCATAACACGTGAAATCACTTGGATTTCTATAACTATGAAATTCTGCCACATTCTCTCTATAGTCTCTATTTGACCCCATCTGACTTTCTCAAAACTTTTTTTAAAAAAATATTTTCAAGAATCTTTGATGATGGCGTTCGAGCAGTCAAAAATGGACCAAAGTTTCGATCTCTTGATCTACTGGTTCCATAAATGCCTTAACGAATAGGTTAATTATGTGAAACTATAAATCTGTACCTCCATGCATGCCAGTCTTTCTTCATCGTGTATTTAAAATTAAATCTAAAAAAAAAAAAAAAAAAAGGAGTGGGAGGAAGGGTGAACCCCACTCTCTGATATCTCCCGCAAGTAACAACTGCAAGAGAGACATATGCTCTGATACATCCTTCATATGTATATACGAAGGATGTATCAGAGGGCTCTATCGCGATTTTTTTTTTTTTTTTCAACTATCCTCGGGGACTTTTCTGTACGAATGGTTTAAAATTAAATTTCGTCCAATAAAATTAAACATTATTCATGTACATTAGATTGAAGTCGCGAATAAATCGGATAATTTGCATCAATAAACAGCAAGGAATGGAGTTAGATGGGGCCTTTGTTGCTCTATATCCAGTAAAACCAACCGATCAATCAGTGGAATGAGGAAGTTTGGGGTAAAATCAGTGAGAGTGGCAGTGAATCGATGTGAGACGTCGAAACCAGCCTTTTATAATCTAAAGAGCGATCAAATAGAACTTCGAAAAGATAGGAGAAGGGTTCAAGACAAAATTCCAGTTAGTCTATTTATTCAACCTGAGTGAATCGGTAAGAGTTAAATTAATTTAATATTCTAAACATAAATTCTAACGCGTTTAGGGAGTTTAATTTATAGAGAAAGCAAGATTAACAATTGAACTTTAATATTCAAGGAAGTGATTAAAAGCATCATTGTTGGACTTTTCCTCTTCGTTATTCTACAGGGTTATTCAAAATTATTCATCCGGTTTCAAATTTCCATGTTTTCAAAAATAAACGACACAGAATGATAAATTATATATGAATACAATGGACAACTGTGGAAGTTTTATAATGGGAGCAATAAGTGGCTCTCTTGTGTTCTTCGTGAAGCTGTTTCACAAAAGCTGCTTTTGAAACTTTCACGGAAATACCTCGTAATTGGATCGGCCACAGTGTACCAGATGACTTGATGTTACACAGCTGGCCACCTAAGTCACCTTATATGGCCCCACACGATTTTTTCCTTTGGGGGTTCATAAAAGATTCAGTGTATACGCCACCGTTGCCCAAAAATTTGCGTGAACTTCAATAACAGATTTCTGCTGCTGTACAGTCAATTACCAATTACGCTTTACAACGTGTTTGGCAGGAATTTCCATACCGAATTGACATTATACGTGTAACTAAAAGAATTTATATCGAACACTTGTAAAAAAAAAAGCTTTTATACTTTCAGTTTGCATTCATGCATTACTTATTATTTTGTGTCGTTTTTCTTTATAAAAATATGGTATTTTCATATTGGATAATTCATTTTGAATAACCCTGTAATTGTGACTATTTCTAGTTTGAATTAGTAATGACAAGTGAAGGTAAGCGGGAGTTTCAAAAGAAAGTCCGTTTTTTCTTAGCTTCGCCATTTTTTCTTGTCACTGAAATCTAAGTTACGAGTTAAAGAGTAAACACTTTTCATTGATCTGAATCCTCGCTTGCAACCAGATTAAAAATTCTCGAACAATACAAATAACACGTGACATCTTTCACTCAGGTGGAATGACCCAACACAGCAGCTGCAAAGGCTCAGCCCCCATGCCTATAATATCCTAAAATACATTCACAAATTTGCCCGAAAGTGCAAATATCATTCGAATGGGGTACCATTCCTTGAATAAGGAAAGGGGGTAAAAAGGGCTTTGTCGTCCCTCCTTTCTTTATTCCAATCTTTGTGTTCGAATATTTGACGAAAGGACGCATTCGGCATAACAGGGGGAAGGAAAAATTCATCTTTGTTAAAACGATCCCAGATTCAATAAACCCCGGTCGGGGAAGAGAGATAGGGAAGGAGGGGGAGAATGATCCGAGGTGCGGAGCTGGACCAAACGATCTCATTTTGAGGTGTGATGACTACTGAACGAGGGCGGTCGTCTGCGCTTTGATCCGACTGTCAGAAAAAGGAGCAGGATCGTTCTGAAACGTGAGACGAAAGCCGTGAAAGTGGATTCTAGGGGTGGACACAGGTGAGTGGCTGACCTTTATTGGAAACAAATCGTAGCAAATGAAAAAGATTTTTGTTATCCGGCATAAAATTCAATAAGTCCAAATTTGTGTAGAGTATTTTAAAAACTATCTTTCAAAACAAACATGAGACTAAAAAGAAAAACATTTATAAATATTATTTTTCACTGCCTAAATAAATATTCACATAAATTATACATGAGCAACTTTAAATTTATCTAATATTTAAATTTTATTGCTGAAGCCCAGTTACGTGGAATATTATGTTTGTTAAGATATATTATTGCAATGCGATGCCTATCGAGAAGGATTTATTTGAAGTGTTGTATTTATTTTAAGAGGCTTTTTTTTCATACCAGTTTTAACATAAAACTGATTTGAAACTATTGAGGATTTGTTTTGAATAATTTTTTTGTTTTAGTAATAAAATATCAGCTCAAGGCAGAATTATTTTTTCGAAATTAAAATAAAGTTATTATTTTCGTTTACTAGTTTTAAAAGTGCAAGTTTAATATGCTTTCAATCATCAAATTATCACTTTCAATTTATTCCAATTATATCAAAACACCCGTTGTGAACAAAGTATTGAACACTTAAAATTCGAAAATTATTCTGTGTATTCTTTTATCAAATATATATATATATATATATATAAATATAACCTTTACTGTAAAATTTATTTTACATATTTTCCTTAAAATTTAAGTTATCAACTTTAAAATATTCTGAGTTTAATTTATACTATGATGACAATGAGAATGTAAAACCCATTTTTTTTAATAATATTGTCTTAATTCCAATATAAATGTGATTTTTTAAAAAAAAATTAAGGATAGAGGAAGCGTAGTGAAAGGAAAAAAAAAAGGAATCTTCCACTAATTAGGTTTATTACTTTGAAGAGAGAAAAGTATTTCTAATTATGTAAAAAAAAACCAAAGAAACCATATTCAAATAAAAGTGTTGCTATAGTTACGTTTTGTTTTCTACAGTAATATGATTCATATTAACCAGATGCTTTTATAAAAATTACGTTACTTTTGACGTTGCCCAGAAATTTGCCCAAAAATTATAACGTTTAAGAATACCCCCTTTTTTTTTTTTAAATTATATATATGATCGCGTGCGAGATTTATGTTTACCTTTTTGCTACACATAAAGAGATTAATCTTATCCTCATTTTTTTAACTTTTAAAATTAAATGTCAATTTTTGGTTTGACAGATTACTTTATTCGAAACATTTTTTCTTAATTGAAATATTTAAAAGGAACTTTTTTTTTTCTTTTAGAAATTTTTTATCGAAGCTTAATAAAGTTTATTTTTGAGATAGTGAAAGCCAAGCGATCATTAAAATCCCTCTAATCAAACGATTTTTTTAAAAAATATTTCAATGCGAAGTATTCGAAACATCGTTTACAACTAGAGTTCTGGCATAACTGAAATAAATTTCAAAAATTAAGCAGATGATAGTAGCGATGAATCGATTTTGTATGATTTTTTTCATCTATATTATATATAAGAGCTTTTTGTTTCTTTGGTTATATTTTTAGATACGAATTATTCAAATTTTATTTCTTAACTGTTAATAAATAAATCGAAATAAAATGATTTATTTAATTATATTTTCCCACCTTTCAGACAACTTATATAAAATGTTAATTAAAATTCCATTAATGCATTTTCACTAAATTACCAATTGCGACTTTGTTGTATTAATGAAATTCTAGATCTTGCTTTTTTATTATTTTTATAATATTAAAAGAACAAGTTTGTTTAGCCTACTCGTTTTTTGGAATACCCGCAAAAATTTAACAATGAATGATGACTGATTTTATTTCTAATAATTTGCTATGGAATAGTTTATATTAACAGAGTAATTTCAAAATCTTGTATATCAGCGATATGTTTGCTTATAAATAACAATGAGTGATTTTTTCTTATATTTTTTCGGAAAAGCAACCAAGCACTTCTCATATATATATATATATATATATATATAAAGAATTATTTCATGCTGGAATAGTGCTAAATGTGATACTGGCTATTATTTTCAAAATATTTCGAAGATTTTTATACACGTAACTAGTTTGCTGCCCAATTTATAAAATTAAAAACATCGTGGACGGATGCTATAATATTTCTATAATAGTGATACAAATAACCGCTTCCGAATTTTCAAAGCATTATAATTGTCATAAACATCTACAAAATAATGAGGAAAGATATTGCTGGAAGAAAATTTTAATTTCGTTGGATTATAGGAATTAAATTTAATATTTATTTTAAATCGTGTTAGAGAGGAATTCTTTTCTCAAAAAGTTGTTCAGGTTAAGTTCCTAAATGAGCGGAAAAAATAAACATAAATTATTACACAGAAAAACTGTAGTTCAAATTCTAAGCATTTCCTTAGGTAAAATAACCGTACAAAAAAAAAGGCGAGTTGTTGGGTTTTTAGATTTTTTCTAAGTAAACATCTGTGCGAGCATTACTCCTTTCTCTTTTTCATTTTTTCATTCAACTTTTTTGTAATTCTTGGATTCTAAATGCTGAATGCTTTAGATCCATGCTAATCTTTCTACTATATTTTCAGTCATTATAAAAATAAGTATATTATCTTTTGCTTTTAAACTTGAGTTCTAATTTTGTATGA
The DNA here is from genome assembly GCA_019974015.1 of Nephila pilipes. Lineage (NCBI taxonomy): Eukaryota > Metazoa > Arthropoda > Arachnida > Araneae > Nephilidae > Nephila > Nephila pilipes. The sequence goes on from BMAW01033385.1 coordinate 257,829, forward strand.
TGACGTACTGTTATTACTTCTGATAATTCACACGTGGAATTCATTACTAGCTGGAGTACTCGTTCTTCGCACGGGTGAAGTCTTAAAATAAATCTCAGTAAAAAAATTTATAAATGCATTTTAATGAGGAACAAGCAAATGGATAAATATAACGATCCGCAAAAAATCCAATGAAAATAAATTGTCGGATTCAAAGATAGAGCATGACGTTTTGTGACTTTAAACAAGCCAGAGCTATGCGTAGCAGAATGATTATCTTAGCGAATGGGAGGGTAAAAATGAAAAAAGCTTAACTCGCTCACCGGTTGTGCGGTTAAAAAATGTACACATCCTTTAACTGATATTTTCCATGTACTTTTTTTCAACAGGACTAAATGATCTTTAAGTTTATTTTACTCTGACATCTGACGTCATTCAGATTCACAAAGCAAGCAAAATGCCATGAAGAAATTTAAAAATATATTAAATTGATAATACTTTTAAGTTGTTCTGGCATTTACCAGTTCTCACAAAAGGAAAACTAAAAAAAAAAAAAAACATTTTCCATTATTCTTTAATTTTGTTTCTGAGTTTATCTTGCAAATTATTTGAAAACAATAAATAAATTTTCAATGAGCTATTTTGGCTTTAAATGTCGGAATTATTTTTTACTTGAATTCAGTAAAATATTTTAAAAATGAAAAAAAAAAACAAAAAAAAAAAACATTTAAAGTTTTATTTTAAGGACGTTCTCAGAAAGTGAATGAAAAATCCCAATAAGCTATTTCTGACTGCCTATTTTGAAACATACATTTGCTAAAATCTGTAGTACTGTTGTCAGTAAAATTTCGAATGACTTTCCCAAAGTATTGTTATTTTGCATTGATAGAATAGTGTTTTTGTTTAAATAATAATTTGTATTATAATAAATTTGATAAATTTCATATTTAGTGTTTTTACAGAACAATTTTATTTTGAAAATACTTGATACCATCTTATTAAAGAAAATTTACTATTCTTAAAAGTTAGTTTAATCTAAATTTTTGAGCCACAAACGAATGCTTAACACCTGGTTGTCACATTCTCCAACCGTATCAGATGAGAGCGTTCATTCTCAGCTGAATTAATGACAAATTACTCAGAAAATACTGAGATATCTTTCTCACTTTAAAAACTAATTTTAATGCCCTTTTTTTTAAATTTTAATTACCATCCAGCAAAATCTATTTGTCTGGAATTCCCCAAAACAATAGAAAAAGTGTAAATTGAATAAAATTTTATATGTGCTGGTTTCACAAGTAACATATCAATTTTTGTGATGTATAAATGAAAAAACTCACCTATGTTTGAAATTCTCGTTTAAAAATTCCTTCTTATACAAAATACGTGTGCACAGACCTCTTAGCAATTAATTCGTTCAGGATCGGGATCACATGACTCTCCCGTCACAGCCCAAGGTATCACTTCTTAAGATGTAACAATCCTTTTCGAATTTTTAGGCCCTTGATCACATCGGTGTGACTTCAAATCGAACACTCATTTTAGTTTTATATTATCGTATTTTTGTTATATTTTTATTATTCTGTTTTTATTACATTTTTATTTATTTATTGTAATATATTTCATCTTTAATATTATTATATTTTATTTTTAATTTGTTACCTTTTATTTATTTATTTTTTATTTTATTTATTATATTTACTTACTTATTTTACTTATTTATTATTTTTATCATATTTCATTTATATTATTACATCTATTGCAAATCTATTTTTACTTCTTTGTATTTAATTCAGCATATTTAATTGCAGCAATGGTATTATATGAATTTTTAAAGGAAATTAGGCTCAACAGAGAAAATCGCCCCGTCCTTTGCGTACGAATGTCTGGGGAAGCGTTTCTTTCTTCTTTCGTCTCCACGGTCCTGAACGGGTTAACATTATTAAAATACCTCAAATCTGCAATCAAATCAAAATTAACAAAATAAACCTCACTTCCATTGTTAGAAATGTGATGCTGTAAATGTTGTTAAGAGTTTGTAACATCTGCTGGTTATAACCTTCACCCATTACTTGTTATTCACTGATGTTGCAAGCCAATTTATCATTCACTGTGTTGAATATTTACAATGCTTTCTCTCTGGTCAGAATTTCTATACGCGTTTGAACAAACGTTTAGAATGCTAAACTTATTCAACTCTTACCAAATCACTCGGGTTTGAGCGAGTAGAATAAATGTAGTTGAGCCCTCTTCCAGGATTCCTCTGATCGCTTCTTAAGATCTGGCGTCTCTCACTTTGATTCTGTCTCACAAATTCTCTTACTCCTCATCATTCATTTCATCACTGCTCTTAAAATGCAATTTATCCAATCTGTTCGTTGCACTTCATAATTTCAATCTAATAATCAGCATGAATCAAGTTTCATTTTGATGGGAGGAATTTCATTTTAAACCATTCGAATAGAAAAGACCCCCTACGTTAGAGAAGGAAAAATCGTTACACAGTCCAACGTCACAGGTATAAGAGTAGCATTTTACAACTGTTCCGACTAAAAGTAAAATTTCTTGCAATTCTTTTAATATCTCAAGTTTAAATATTAAATGTAAATTACTAGAAGTATTATTGTAACACGTTTCAAAGTTATTTAACTTTGTACTTTATCACCGGTATGAAAAATCTGTACATAACAGAAAAAAATTGTTACATATGCATTCATTGTTTTCTTATATCTTATGAGTAGTATGGTAAATTTCAGTCCATCTGTCTTTTGCGAATTATTTTCATTCAATTTGTTCGTTACATATCAGGATAGAAAAAAAGCAAGGAATACTTAGATCAGGGGAATGAGTGAATGATAGTGAAGTTTTATGACTCAAGAGCCAGATGTGGCTATACTGCGCCAAACAAGATGTAACTGTGGTTTGAAAGTTTAAAAAAAATGGAAAAAGATTTTTTTTTTTTTTTTAAAGTTTGACAAGAAAGAGGGTTGAAAATAGAGAATTATCGCTGAGATAACCCGGGGACACATCACCCGTGTTTACCACATATAATAAACCTCAAGGGAAAGAAAAGGATCATTAGGATATCTCGAGGTCAAGATGCCCATACCTACCTAAAGTAGACAAGCCCTTGAGGTTCCCTGACATAATCCCCTGCGACAAGGTGCCCAACTGTACCCCCCAGACACTGGATACCCATTTTAGTCGCCTCTTGCTACATGCATGAATTACAATGGGATTCTTCTTTCACTCCCGGTCACCACACGGGTGCAGGGGAATGATATTGCCAAATATTTCTTGAGATGGATAAATAAATTAAATAAAAAAATATTGAAGCATATAATAATTTTCAAATCATCTACTGTTTGAGAATAAGCTTTGTTCGTTAAATATCCCACGCAGAAAAAAAATCAGTGAAGACTCAGACATTTCTTTTTCATTTAGACCCTTTTCGAAAAATTAAAGCCTAGAAGCATGTCCATGATACCATTACTTCCATGACATATTTCACTGTCTTCCTTGAACCAAGAACTTCGTTCTTCTAATATGAGTTTTCCCTGACTTTCTTCCGTGGGTATATTTGAAGAGCAAAGTTTATAAAGATAATCCCTAAACAACAGATAGGTTGAAAACTGCCCTATTATCCAAAGTATACAAGAAATCACTTCCAGCGACTTGAAATGCGTTTCTCAAAATACGTGCAAACGAGTTTAGCTTCAGATGCGGACATTTTGAACATTAGTTTAAATGTTAATCAAAAAAAATTCTATATTATGTTAGAAGTGTTTTTCGCCATTAGAATATAAATCATTGTGTTGCTTTTGTATCATAAATTAACGAATCATTAATACGGAAACGTTTAGAACACCTGTATTTTGAATTAACCTCACCTTAAGGCAATATAAGGACTACTGGCAATTGACTTCATAATTCTAAACCACAATCACGAATCGAGATTGACGTTTCATATCTAATACCTCATTCTACGAAATTTCACATTGAATTATGCGAGAAGACTTACATAAAATTCTGTTCCATTTCCGTCAGATTTAAACATCACCAGCCACGAAACTCGAAACCATGACCATTCTGCAACTGAATTGACGGGATCACGATCACATAACGAGAATCCTAAAAAAGTCGTGCTAGAACTTATTTTCCAGATAAGTCTTATTTTAATTCGACTTGAGGAAACATACAATCCTAATAATGACCTTCAGGTAAGATAAAAGTGTGTAATTATTCATTTTCGTGTAATTTGGCTGTTGAATGCTATTAGCCATTATCAGGGGTTATTGTTTTAGTCAACCACAAATAGCCGTAGCAGATCGCTTTCAAATTTTTATCGTAAAAACTTTTGCGTTATATTTGATGCCTGCTTTCACCAATAATAAACTTAATTTTCAAAAATTTGTCATTATAAATTTCTCCGAAATTTTTATACTGGATTTAAATGAAATATGCGTAAAAATAAAGTATCTTATTAACTTATCGGTTTGTTGCATTACTTTAAATCATATGTAATCAGGTATCAAGAAATGACTGAAAATGAATCAAATTATTCAGAATTAATTATGAAGCAATCATTTTTGCCTCAAGATTTTCGAATTACTTATTTTTAATTTGGCCTCCTCCTTGGAGTTTCTTGGGGTCAAGGGATTTTCATATAGATTTTTTTATTATTAATTGAAAATGAGGCTTTTGTAATAGATTACGTTGCACAGGCTCTCTTGAGCAACAACGCCAGAAGTTAAAACGTTGACTGAATGAGACATCTCTTTAAATTTGGTTGGTAAAGGAGCAACAAAATTCGATCGGTCAACTCATTCTTCGGACCTATTGGTCCAGAGTTTGAAACGCCGCTGGCACTCCAAAGCCAAGGTCAAATACTCTCTCCCCATCCAAGGAGTTGAAAAACACCCAGCACCATAGTGGTGTTTCAGTACTTGAACACTAGATGACAACACTGCCTAGAACTATTGATTACATACGCCCCCGACACAAAATACTTACCTCTGTGTGTCAAAGACAACCGCATATAAATCACGACCAGTGATATCCCGGCTACGGCGCATCTGTCAACGAGACTCGCCACTTAACTCGAGACAGCCAATGACTTCGAATGAAAACTGTCCTACGCAAAACTCAATTCAACTGGGAGGAGATGAATATCAATTGCAGTTAATGGTCAAAAAAGTGACCTGCTCTACAAGTATCATTCAGAATGCTCCTCTTCGTATCATCATGATGATATTGGAAAGGAAGTATGCAGAGTCTCTCTTCAACAACAACGCCAGAAGTTAAAACGACTTAACAACTAGTCCGAATGAGACGTCTTTTTTAGTCTGGTTGGTAAAGGCGCAACAAAAATCGACCGGTCAACTCATCCTTCGGACCCACTGTTCCAAGATTCGAAACGCCGCAGGATTAAAACGCAAGAGGTCAACTACTCTCTCCTCCTCCACGGGGTTGAAATCACCCTGCGCCGAAAACGTTTTGCAAAGAAAAGAGTTTCTTGAATGGTGAATTCTGTCTTCGCAAACTGTTGCATAAAACATACATTTTATTTATTTATTTATTTTTACATTTTATTGTTTCTTTTTCTAGTTTTAGAAACTTTTCCATTATATATGTGTGTGAGTCATGATTCGACTCTTAAATTTGTAATAATTTCTCTGAAAAAATAATTAAGTTTCCTAATTTTTCGCATTCTCTCATTCAAAAGTAAATAGTTCATTCTTATTTTCTTATCCAATTCCAAATTATCATTTAATTTATACGACCACTCGCTTATAAAATCTGTTGAATCTACTTTTCCGTAATCATAATTGTATAAAAAATAATTCCTACTAGACTGATAGACGCCAGGGAAATCCCTTCATCTCATACCACATGATCTGGAGAAATCCCAAGATATCCCTTCCAAAAATCGACTGCATGGTGAAAAAAATGCTCTCTTCTGCGCTCTTATGATGTAGTCGAGACGGCGGAGCTGCGTCTCTTTCCTTCTTCAAAATATGTTACTTTTTGCCTCTCTCTCTCTGTCAACGAAATTAATAAATAATCTTAAACGAAGAATACGACTGCTCATTTCATCCGGATCACAAATGCATTTTTTCACGTCGACCATAGTTTGTCATATATATATATACTCTCTTTATATATCATATATGCTATTATGACTAAACTATGTTTGTCAACAATAATATAATTGAACTAGTGTAAACAAACAAACGCTATGTTTGTCTATATACTAAACTTAATACATATTATATATATATAACTTTATTTATTAAAAATGTTTGAAACATTTTATCTTAATTTTTTTTTTACTTCATTTTCAATCATTTATCTTGATTTTATTTTATTTATATGTAATTATTTCATCTATTTTATTTTATTTCATTTATTATTTTTAGTTATTCCATCGTCATCACATTCTAAAATTTTGCAACACTGTTATAATGACGCAAAATTCACGTAATAACATTGTAAATTGATAAATTTATGCAGAATTACTTTTACATAAATGCCTAACGTTCTGTTAACTTCTATCTACTTTTAGGTACCTCAAAACATTTTATTCTGAAATGTTTTGAGATATCTGAAAACGAGCCTAGAGACCTTAAGATCTAGACTATAACTATTTAATAACTTATAGTATGGTATTAAAATCACACTTAAAGCGGGTATCTAAGCTTTGGGAATGGATGTAGTGTAAGAATGTGATATAGAAATCGTAGTAGTCTATGGCAATCATTAGAGGAAAAACTGGTGCCAAAACTCTTGGAAATAATAATTTCTTATTATTTTTTAAATCCTATGTTTTTGAAACTTGATTTTGCACTAGAGATTCGTTTAAAACAAATTCACGCTTCTAGATATTATTCAGTTAATAGGTAACTCTATACAGCTACCAATATAGTACTTCGTTCGAAAACAGCTTGAAATTGTTTATTTATTTACATAAATACTATTTCATTCAAGTCATTCAGACCACGTGACTTGATTAAAAAGGGGAGAAAGTAAATGTAAAAATATAATATAAAGATACTCTCAATTATAAGTTTGCGAGATATTTTGATTACATTTATAATTCTACGACGCTTCATAAGAAGTAAACGTTGCCGACGAACCTGAAACTGTGTTGACAGCTTTAGGAAATATAACTTCAAAACGAAGATCCAGATATTGAGGTCATAAGTCTTATGGCGCCGTTTTTGCTCATTTATCCATTTTTACCTACAAAAACATGAAGTAATATCGTGTTATAAATTCGAAATAGCAATTTATACCTGTACATTGGTTCATCTAAATATTATATTACGATGTTGATGAACAGAAATGAAATCGTGCTCCATAATATTGGTTATTTAGCACGGAATTTATTTGTATAAGACACAAATTAAGCACATAGCAAATCGATGTTTTATGTTAATATGAGTAAAGTTGTAATTAAAGAATAGAATAATCTTGAGCCTTAACATGTTCTTAATTTTTTGATTTCCTCACTCGAAAACCCACTCTCGAATTATTATCCTTTTGAAGAAAGTTAGAATGTCATCACGTAAAAGTGAATTTTGTATAAACGATGACGCAATCTAAAAATTGCTTGAAGTTAAAAATAAATAAAAATTCATGACATGGAATGTATTTCAATACTTCGTAAATTGTTTTTTCCCCGAACAGTTTAATACATCATTCATTTTTAGATGATTTATGTCTTTCATTAAATAATATTTCGAAATTTTTGTTACGATCGAAATATTTGTTGTGAAGACTTTAGATATCGAATTAAATTAATGCGCGCTTTCACTATATTTGTCATCAATTAAGCATTTACATCTAATTTTTTTTCTATTGGTTACCAACTAAGATTTGAATTAAATTTCTATGAACTGCGACAGAAAAATATATATATTTCGTAAAATTACCTCGTTTGTAATCAATTAGGTATTTTCCTCTAACTTTTTTTTAGAAACGGAACAAAGAAAAAACATTTCAAGTAAATAGTAACTGAGAGAGAGAGATCACATGATTTTAAAAAAAGTATTAAAAAACAATTGTTTGCCAAAGTATCATTGTTTAAGTCAAGATTGTATTATCCTTGAGTATATAAGTATGAAGTCGAAAAAAAACCCTATAGAGATTTAGGGGCACAATTTTTTTTTTTTTTCTTTCTTGAATGTTCTTAAAACTTTAAAATATGGAGGGTAAAGCAGAAATATTTAAGTGTTTAGTATTCTGCCGCCAAAAACAAACACTGTTTTTATTAAACAGGTTCATTTCCTCGAAAATGGAAAACTACAAATAATCAGCTATTTTACTGTTTTGCGTTATGTCTGAAAGAAGAAAAAAATGTACAAAGTTAAAAACATCACTATAGTACAACCAAACTCATGTAGAGAATTATGAGAAACATTTCTAAGAAATCTAGAAGGAAAAAATATACTTTATTAATATTAAATGTTTTTAGAAATAGTAGGAATTTTAAAATGTTAAAGTATTTGGAAATTTTTTTAAAAAACTGTTTGTTTGAAAATGAAGTTATTTTTTCCTGGGGTGAATATTTTACATGTGCTCATATAGGGTAAATATAAACTTTTTCTTAGAAATATCTGATTTATAAAAAATTTGCCACAGGTCAAATTTCTCAAAAATTGTATACAAATACACCAAAAAAATATATATATTACTTATGGTAAAAATTATCCATTACTACCTTAAAAGGACTTTTCCATTGTTATAATATATTTTTGAAAATTAAACTCATTACTGGTGAAAGCAGGCAGATGATAGACATACGTTTTACTTTATACAAGGTGTTTCGAAACTCATGGGTGAAAATTTTAGGGTTGATAGAAAACATGTGAACAAGCAATTATCACCATACGATGCATAGGCAAAGTGCAAGTGGTAAACCGCAAGATGGTGGTGTGATGGAGAGATAAAGCGCGACTTTTCTTACATATCGTCATTTCTACCGTGGATTTCAGAATGCATGATCGCCTTTTCCTGATTACTGCACGTCTCTATGCCTCCTGAAATCCACGGTAGAAATGACGATGAGCTTGAGTCGCTCTTTATGCTTTACATTACACCGCTGTCTAGCGGTTCACCGCTTGCTATCCGGCTGTGCATTGAATGATGAAAATTGCTTGTTTAGATGTTTTCCATCACTACTAAAAAAAATTTCCATGAGTTTCGAAACACCCTATGTATTAGATAATTCAGGATATTAACAAAATATTTATAAATCAGTGCGGCAAAAAGAAGCGTACACTTTTTCGGCATTAAGTTTTTTTTTTTTTTTTATGATGTAGATAAGTTTTCTATTTGATTTGAATATTATTTTATGCATGTATGAATTATTTAACATATGTCTAAGGAAGATGCTGTGAGAGGGTAACCATATTTCTTTTCATATGGAATCGGACAAAGATAGCCATGGAACTGGAAATGTAAAGATTTCCTGAACAAATAATTACACACTTACATCTATAATTTTATGATTTTTTTTTTAAATAACTGTGCATTGAAATCCGTATTCCTCGCACAATATTATCAAAGATATTGCACAAAACAACTAGGAAAAAAATTTTCTAAACTTTGCATTGATTACAAAAAAATAAAAAGCCGAGAAAGAGCAGCTATAAATGTCGAAAGTCTATGAAATGATTTGATCCGCTGTTAAAGAAACTTTAAGCGACTCATAAAATGCAATGGAGCTAGAGTTGTTAAATATTATACGTATAATTAGAAAAATCACACAATTAAAATAATAACATAATTTTTTTTTTCAATAATTTGTTACTTTTAGGATACGGTGCCCGCTTAACGTTCCTATTCGACTGAAGTAAAAAATTGGATAAAATTTTAAATGTATCCCTTCTCCTCGCTCTCGTAAGACGAATTATCTTAATGCATATATGATCAGGAAGCCAAGAAATAGCTGAAAATATGAGCAATACCAGATCTAATTAGCTGTGTGGCCGCGGTAGCCTAGTGGTCATGATCGCGGACTCGCGGCTATCGTTGTTTTCATCGAGTCGTGGGTTCCAGCAATTTTGCCATTAAAGACCGCCGAACAGCGGGAACTAATGCATGGTAAATCTGTCGAGGTCTCAAATCCTCCCATTGGGGGGGTTGCGGAAGCTTGGAGAAGGAGATGCTAGCTCAGATATCATCATCGTCCCTTGATTCAAGTTCAAAATGACGAGGTCCGTAGCCAATAGCCCTCGTGTTGCTTCTCAGTGCACCGCTAAAAAACAATCATAAACTAATTAATTGCTCCTTAGCATAAAAACTATGATTTGATATTTCGTTTAGTGAATTCATTCGAGTTAGGAAACTCTGAGAGAGAGAGATCGAACATTAAAGTCTGTCTTCTCTCTCGCTCGCGGGTAATGTTAAATAAAAAAGACCCTAAATTGCAACCCATTTTCGAACATTAATTTTATATTTTGACATCGCTATTTTTTCGAGAGCAGCGTATTTTACATCACTGCGCATTTCGATTAACAAAGATTCCTTTTGTATGCTAAAAAACGCGTTCCTGTTCCGACTCCTATACTGTAATGCCAAATGGGGTTTTAAATTTTACGTGTTCAAATGAAAAATGGACCCATTTTCAGAAAGTATCGAAATTATAAGAGTACTGCATCATGAATGGATGCATGTGTTACAATGTTACATACGCTCATGAAATTTGGAACAATTTTGTGTTTGGAAATGTGTTCCAAGTTTCAATCGGGTTATATGACATTAGGAGAGGCAGCCTTAAATATAAAATAATTTCTCTTTGATTCGTTGGCTCGGCACATTCTACAATACGGTAACGATCTATTGCTTCGCTTTCGGATTTTTTCCAGTGAATTCTTAAATTTCCTTAACACCAGGTCGGGACACAGTGTTGCTTGTATCTTCTCCCAGTATTTATCGTAACTGTTGGTTTTCATTTCGGTATACCCTCAGAGACTTACCTTTTTTAGGTTGGTGCAGGCACCATGATCCCGAGGAACTTTAGTGATCTTTTTCTTTCTCATGGGGTTCATTGTCTTTGGTAAACACGAGAGACGCGCCCGCGGGATACCCTAGCGTTCCTTCTCTACTTTCGGCTCTCTTTCTTGTCAACCAATTTTTATCTTTTTGGCCATTTTTCTGAACATCTAGATCACAGTTACACCATGTTTGGCGCAACATCGCCATATCTGGTTCTCTGGCACCATTAAACTCACTGTCATTCTTTTATTTCGGAACATATTTTTTTGCTTTCTAACGGGTTATACATCACGTTTGCACAATATTACAGCTGTGTGTGCACAGTGTTCTGCACATTTAGAGTGTCCTAGGCCCAGTAAGTGCTCCTCAAGTGATAATAAAACTAATAAGCATAAGCATGTGTCTAGAGTAACTCTTCACAACTTGTCTTAAGTATCATTGTATACAGTAATAATTTTTCTTTTGTACAGTGTTTGTGTATCAGTACATAAATATTCAATTAAATTATTTTTTAATGTTCGAATTTAATAAGCTAGAATGAGACAAAGCACTTTATCTGATATTTATATCGTTTACACAGGTTCAGAATGTGCGTAAACACATTAAATACGTTTTAAAGACATGTATTAATTTAAATTTTTATCTAGAGTGGTTTATATATATATATATGGTATATCAGCGCGCACGCGTTAAAACTATATTGAGGCTCGATAAATCGCTAATCCGGTTAGGTCGTTGTCCCAGACATGCCGGATTAAAAAAAAATTTACTTTACTACTATATACTATTTCCAAATGATAGGTGCTTCGTAAAAGGATGGACTTCTTCTTCTGTAAATTTAAAAAGGGCAAACGATTTAAATATTTTACAGAGAAAATTATTTGTTGTAAAACAATTGCCACCTACAAGTGATATATACTAATTATCACTAGTTTCCAATGCACTAATATCAGGAACATTTGCAGTTCTGAGTTGCTATATGAAATTTAAATGGTTTAAGTAAAATTTGATTAATTGCTTGATTAAAAATTTACTTTGTTATATAACCTGTATTTCACTTAAAAATATGGACAACACTGTTTTTAGTTACCAATCATTGACCATAGATAATTAACTAAACGAGTACTATAATATTTTCTGTTTCAAATAAATGATCTAATATTATGTTTGTTTTTGATTTTTCCATTCGTTTTCATCGCGCGTAGTATTTATTTATTTAAATGAAATAATTCAGTATTAAAAATAAACTGTGGTTTGTTATAAAAAGTGAGAGAGCGAACTTTATTCAGTTGTTATAATTTATTTATATTTTTTTTTAATTATTTTCTGATTCGTTATTTGTATTTCATTCAAATTTTATATTATTAATTGCTTCAGTATACATATTTACCCTCAAGGACTATTCAGTTATTTTTCGAGTTTTTCCTCTATGAAAATGCAAATTCAATTTCTTGATTTTTTTCTCTCTCTTCCTTTTCTCTCTCTCTCTCTCTCTCTTTAAATAAACAGGTGGTTTGTCGATTTTGTCATTGGGTCTCAATTCAGAAATATTCTTAAAAATTTCAGTTTCTAACATTTCTTTAGATTTGTAAGATTTGATTCAGTATTGTTCATATTGGGTGGTTTTTGAATTGTCGTGAAGGCGATACCCTGGAACTATTGGCAACTGATTTCATCTTTCTGAACAGTGATCAAATCACGGGGACTACATCTGAGCTGAATGTGGGGCCATTCTTTCCTAATCTTCACAACGCACCACGGGAAGACTTTGATGTCAAGTTTAGTTCAACATGTTGAAGCTTTCTTCATTACGTGAGAGGTTTTTTGTGAATTGAAAAGGTTCAAACCAAAAATTTTGACACATGTCTCGATTTGTACATCGGCGATCGCAACGCTCGAGCACTTAGCTATAGGACAGTGTAGTGTTCATGTGAAAAATTCCATATTTAAATGTATGGAATGTTTGTATATTTAAAAAACAAACTATGACAAATGAGTCTGTATTTTGCAACAGAGTAGAGGTTATTGAACATTTTACCGTCTTGAAAAGTGTCCTGAGTTTGGGTATTGTACTTAGTTGAAGGCAGCCTGAAGTCAAAATAAGTTTGTTCTCTTCTTTGCCGAAAAGATATTGTGACTGGATAGATAGTTCACAGAAAGAAGAGATACACCCGGATGTTATGCTGAATAAGTAGGGGTGACCTTGGAGACAAATGTGGTCGCAAAATGTCGCCACCAAATTTGACGACCAAAAAAAAAAAAAAACAAAAGAAGCTACAAGATCAATTGAGAAGTTTCTCGAATGATCTTTGAGAGTATGCATACGTGAACGACTGTGTGTTTCAGTTAGTGCCTGTAATTCAGACGATGTTGGTTATGGATCTTGAATTGCTGTGTTTGGTGATTGTGTGAACTTTCAATACATGTGGTGTACTTATGTGTGTATTAATTATTTCCTGTAAAAAGGGGGAAAATATTTACTAGAATTTCAGAGAATAAAATTTCGATTTGCACCGAAAGAAAGTACGTGTTGATTACGTGGACTCTTCTGACGTTTGAAAGCTATACAACCTAAAGTAAGGAAGAAAAAAAAACTGTCAATAGTAAAAAAAATAGTAAAATAAATCTATAATATAATAATTCTTATTGGTGAAAAAAAAATTTAACTGTCAAAAAAACGTTACATTCTTCACTTTCGGAGGGAGAAAAAGAACGAATGAATGAATATTATCACAAATTGCGTTTATTTTTCTTTCCAATGAAATATCTTCCAGGTGAAAGTGTTCCAAAACATACACGCGCATCCACCTCATCATGCAAATACAAGAACAATAGAACCACTAGTAAAACATGTCCACCCCTTTTCATTGCTCCTCAACCCCACGTGCCTGCAGAGGATGTTTACTTTTCAACCTTGGCATCACTGGTTGAATGACATCAGATTGCGGGGGAGAGGGCGTCGCGTTCGAAAAGAGAAGGCGTTAAATCATTCGCGAGCTTTGCTGAAAGGGTGGTCGCGAGCATTTTTATCGTCTACTGCATTGACGTTTATATATATAAATCTGCTATTTTTTTGCACTTAAAATCATAATTCTTTCGAAACGTGCTTTCGGTTTACAATCGTAGAAAGAGCCAATAAATATCAACTGCGATTTTTGTTTATGTAAATTCTTCCCAACTGTGGATGGAAATGGAAAACAATTCCAATCTTTTCACGCTTGTTGAAAAAGTAAAAGAATTTTTTTAAACAAGCTTTTGAGTTTATAAATTTTTACTAATAAAACTTAAATTGTATTTAATACAGCCTGGTTTTTGTTTTGTTTTTGTTTATGCCCATTCCATAGTGGCAGCACATTCCTTTATTATTCGAAATTGGTCTATAACAAAATATTATTTCGAAGTATGCACTGGTTTAGTATTTGATGTTACGATAATTATTAAGATCTCATAAATACCTTTGATATAATAAAAAGAATTAAACCCTAAATTGATTTATTTTCATTAAATTATATCATTTAATGGAAAATACTGAAAGAGTGAAATTATTAATATTCTTTTTGATTTGAATACTCTTTGTGAATTATATTACACATTATTTCTACACATAAAATATATTGTAAATTACTATTTTATGCAGTTAAAAGTTCATGAATTGTTTTTGTATGACTAAAACATTATGAAAGTTTCGTATAAAAAACACTAACAACATAATTTTTACACTGGGTTGTACACGCCTCAGCACAATTGCTTACTCGATGTGTGGTATCAATTTTATATTCACAAAAAGAACAACTTTAAGTTTTATGTTTTTGCTGAGAAATTGAAATATTTATTAATAAAAACCTTCAGTTTTAACACAATGGGGGGAAAAGAATAGTAAATAGAACTCGCAATGTTAAATGAAATTAGATAATCCTATGGAAATGGAACTGTGCTACTTTTTGCTGTAATTATCAAAAAATAAGACTAAAAGAGTTTGATAAAACATTTGCAAAATAATGCAAGGAAAAGTATAGTTAATATTTTAAGAATTAAAAATTTTACTTCATCTAAGATAACTCCGGAATACTTTTAATTTGCCTCTGAAAGCTTATACATAAATATTTTTTCCTCAATATATAATTCCAGAAGAATTCTTAAAGATAGAATCTCTCTCTCTATTCAACGATATAAAAAAAATTTCTTCCTGTAATGAACTACTTTTTTGACGATAATCGACTACTTCTTCGCTATCATCCTGGCCCCACCTTTAGAAGATAACCGAATCCCCTGACTGATATGTTCTTATCGTCTGATCGTGTTACTTCCTCTTTCTGATGGCATCGGTCCACAAAGGCCGAGCGTGTTGTTCAGTTGTCATGACAACAAACAGCGTGATGCGTATAAAACAGCTGTCAGCTCTACGATTAAGATCTCGGGGCGAAATTCATGACAGAAACACTCCACTGCAGGCCAAGCCTTTGTCGTGACGTAAAAAAAAACTCTTTTAATAGTGAGTAAAATATAGATAAAATTTGTAAATTTTACCCTATCTTGTAGAGAGTAAATGGTCTATGAAGAACAGTAAAACCTCTTTAAATTGGATTAATCAGAATTAGAGTCAGTCCGGAATATCGAAAATCCGGGTTAACAAAGGAATGGAAAAAAAGAAATAAAATAAATCATGCAGAAAATCATCTTCATGCTAAACAAATAGAAACCTATATGCAGAAGAAAGATGTCTACTTCGTGAACAATAGAAGTGAGCTTTGTAACATATTTCCTTCATTATTTTACTTTACAGCCATCTTAAAGTGTAATTAAATGGTCAATAAGTTCAAAACTCAATTTAAAATACGTAAGAGAAAGACAACGCAATTTATTAGCTCTCTCAACGTAGATTATCTAAAATATATATAGTGGGATGGCAACTAAGCAATTGCGGATAAGGAAAATTCAAATTTTTTTTAAAAAAAAATATAACTATTCAATTAGGTATTGTCCGTTTTTGTCGATGACCTTTTGTCATCTTTCAGGCAGTGTCATAATTCCATGTTCATAAAACTTCTGATTTTTGACAGCAAAAAAACTGAGTTAAATGTGATTTTACATCACCAGCGTCATTAAAAATTTTACATTCTCTGCATGGAACGAAATAAATGGTAATCTAAAGGCGCAAGGTGAGGGCTATATGATGGATGTGACAACACATCCCAACCCAGTTCCAATAATTTTTGGCGAGAAACCAAAGATGTGTGGAGCTCATGTTGCAAAACAATAGCCTTATAATTTGCCAATTCTGGCTTCTTTTTCGGATCTGCATCACTCAATTTGGAGGGTTGTTAAACGTGGAAATTTGAATAAACCATTTGGTTTCTTTTGGTAAAATTTCAAAGTGAACAATTTTTTTATAATTTCATCAAACTCACAGCATAATCTTTTTTTGATGAAACTCAGCTTTTGATGTCGTCTGGGCTGGTTTATCTTGCATCATTCATGATCTCTTCCGATTAACGTTGTTATAAACCATCCACCTTTCATCGCCATTTATCAGTCGTTTCAGAGATAGATCAATGTCTTTGCGTTTCCGATGAGAATCGCAAATGCTGATGCGTTGCGTGGAATGAATTTTCTCAAGCCGGTATCCAAAAATCGAGTTTCTTGACAGAGCCAAGCTGTTTAATTTTTTTTTTTTTTTTTTGAATGCATGTATGCGATACATTGAGCTTCTCTGCAAACTCACGTGTAGTGCTACGACGATTTGAATCGATAATGGCCTTGATATGGGTCTCTCTCTCTTTTTTTTATTATTAACGTCGCACTAGAAGCAACACGAGGGCTATTGGTGACGGACCTCGTAATTTTGAACCACGGTCAAGTAACGAGGATGACACCTAAGGATATGGGTCTCATCCGCTTCAACTGGACGGCCAGATCGTTGTGCACCAGAACGAAACTTGGCCAACCAATTTTGACACTGTCTTTCTTTCGAGGCTTCCTTCCCAGACACGGCACATAATTTCTTGTCGTGCTTGCCATGCGTTCTTGCCTTTTCGGAAATAATACAATTAAATATGTCTAATATGCGCGTCTTCTTCCATTCTTAAATTGGGATAAAAACGAAACTAAATAACTAATCGATGAAATTTTTTTACTAAGTTAAAGGCGGAAATCCAAACAACGACAACAGCAAAAAAAAAAAAAAAAAAAAAAAAATATAATTTTTTTTTATTATAAAAAAAAAAAAAAAATCCAAACAACGACAACAACAAAAAAAAAAAAAAGATAGAAGTTATATGCTTTGATCACATTGACAAAACAAAAGAATGTGCCAAGTACATCTATTGACAAAATCGTCAATGACTTAGTTTCCAAAGCACATATATTTATATATATTATCTAATTCCCTCTTAATGCAGTTTATCCTAGTTTATATTCTAATAATAAAGTCTTAGCTTATCAAATCAATCGTTCTGATTCATAACACTTCTTGTTTATGACAAATTGAACTCGTACTATTCTATCACTTGGAGTCATTTCAATACAAAGGGTTAATACAATGATTCACTTCAATCTACACAATCAACTAGTCATTTTCCTCCATTTCCATTTTCTTTCCTTTCAATTCTGTTTCACTTATATATCGCTATCTCTAATTCAATTCACTACACTTCTTATCTTCATCTAATTTACCTAATTACGTTTCATTTCGGTTGGAACGAGATTGCAATTGTATGCTATTCAAATTCCAAAAAAAATCCTCGGAAGTTAGTGAGGAGAAAATCGCGAATAACCCAACTTCACAAGCTTAAATTTGGCTTATGGCATTTTCCATTCAGACGATGGAGCACCGTATGCCATAGTCATTGGTGTAATCAAGGTTTCGTTGAGTCTGCACAAAATATTTTTGAAAACTCCCCTTCCCTATTTCCTTTCATACATTAATATAGCTGTTAGAAGATTTCATTAAAGAAAATCGTTTTTCAAAATACGCGAATGAAACAAAAAAAGCCATTAAGGAAATTGGCAGATCGCTTCTCAAATTTAATAATAATAATAATTCTTCGGCACGGGTTATCCGGAGATCCGAATTAAAGAGTAGTCCGACTTAACGAGACTCTACTATAACTACATAAGTATTTTAAATGCCCCAAATATTATGATGCGTTGAATTCAAATTTTAGACAAATGCATTCATGTTCACAAAATGAAAAATTAAAAAATCTTGATTTTTTGAAGAAAACCTAACATGGAGTATTCTTATTTTCTGTTAACTTATTATCTTGCAAAGATTATACAATTGAAAAAGAATATAGAGTTTGCGGAATTTATAATTGTTTCAATCAAATGTACTGAATACAAAAAATGAATGACATTTTTCTTTTTTTCCTACATAGATTTCTCAAGCATTCATTTATTTCGTCAAACAACTTTTATGAACTACGAATACCTATGAAAGCTAAGTTTTAATATTAATTGTTAAATAAAGCAGAGTTATTATTAAACGAGAAAAGAAAAGTCTACTTTTAAAGCGAGCATATCAGTCAGTAAAAGTGCTACTAAAGTAACAACTGCACAACCTTACCAGACTTGGAAAAAAAAAAAGTTTTTCATCCAGTACATTTGTAACATCGCGAACCTTCCCTTAACTAACATCTGAGGTTACTTTCTGATCTTATGATCAAATTTCCCCCTCTCCTTTCTAATTTGGAGTGTGCAATTTGGATGAAATGTGTTAAAGTGATTTGAGGTTAGTGCTATATAAGCGAAATAGAATTGAAAGGGATAATGGATAGTTGACAGTGGGTAGTCGATAAATGCTTGTAAGTTTGAAATAGGAGTAATTTGTAGCAACTTATCTTCTGCAATTAAATTCGATTGGAAGTGATTTCTGGTTAGGGTAAGTTGTAAGAAGTGTTCGAACCTTCAGAAGTAGCTCTCTTGGCACAGGTGAATTTAGTAAGCTAGAGCTTTACTGTTTAATTCTAATCTAAGACTTAGGCTCATTGAAGAAAAGTAAAGATAAAGAGAGAAAATTTATTAAAATATTTACTAAGGAAGGGATTTAGTTCTTTTCTGACGTTTTTTCATTACTTTGTTTACATTTTGTTGTATCAGTACTACTTAAATTATCGGCGATATCAGACAAAATAAGTTATGAAAGGGCATTGCACATTTGTTGCGATATAATCGAAGCTTATTTTCTTCATTTTAATTGTTATAATATTTTGAAATCAATGTATCCAGTCTGGAATTAAGAAGTTTTGCTAATAAATCAAATTCATATTGTTATACAGTCATACCTTGGTTAACAACGGTAATCCATTCCAGGATTATCGTCATTAACCAAAACCATGTTATCTAAGGCGAGATTTCCCACAAATACTTTAACGTACCAGTTAATATACAGATTGTGTGTAAGGAAATAGTAAATGACGTAGGTATTAAATTTAAATATGATTTTCTCAAAAACTCTCTTGCCTGTCTATGCCTGAAATCGGATATTTTCCTAATCATGTTTTACTGAAATCCATGGCCAATCAGCGTCGTAAACCAAAGCCTGCGCCACTAACCAAGAGATTTTTTGTCGTTCACCAAAAACGATAGTAACTAAGACCGTTATTAATCAATGTACTACGCCCTCAGGAACTTTCCTTTTTTAGGTAGGTACGAGCATCATAACCCCGAGGCACCATATTGATTTTTTTCTTTTCCTTAGAGCTTACTGTCTTTGGTTAACACGGTTGACGCGTCTCTGGGATATCATTGTGATCCTTCTCTGTTTTCGACATTCTCTTTCTTATCAATATATTCTTATCTTTTTTATCCATTTATTCAAACATTATATATCGCAGCTGCACCTTGTTAGGCGCATCATTGCTACACCTAGCTTTTGCACCATTAAACTCCACCATCACTCACTCAATCAACTAAGATTATTGATTTCGTTCTGTAGTAAAACCATTGCTGATTAGTGTACATAAGTTTCTGAAACAAACATTTCAAACATAAAAAAAAACTAGGAAGACGGTTAAAAGAATGAGCCGTCACAAAATATCGCGCAAAAGTGTTGAGCATCCGAGGAAATGATCTCGAGATAACATACAAGTAATTAACATTCTTCCATTCGTTGTTCGAACATTATGCTATTGTTATTACTGTTCATGGGATACTCACTGGCCTGAAAAGGCTTAGAGCGTTTCACTAAGCCCCCGCAGATGACCTCCAAATGGACTGTTTCTTTTTAAATAATTGAGTTTCTTCATTTTTCAGTGACTCGATGATGGCAGTTATTGTCACAGCAACAATTATTGAATCTGACGGACCATTTTAAATTCAGAGACTTTTACTCAAAAGAATACGAGTTCGTTACGTATAGTGGACGCACACAGTTTATTCACAACACACAAGCAAGGATTAAAGAATAAATAGCATTTCTGAATGAATTGCTTTGGCTGACATTTACAACAACGTTCTTTTCGTCATCGGTGCCGTGGATTAATGGATGGTAATTTGATGAGGAGAAGCAAAGGCTATTTTTCCTTTTTTACAGTACAATTTTCCTGACATTAATACAGTCGAGCCCCGTAAACTCGCGGTTGTCAAGGTCATGGATTCTAAACCGCGAGTTACAGTATTCATATAAATTGAGCAATAATGTAAATTCCTGAATAACTATCTGATAAGATGTGTGTGAACAGATTTTTGTTTCATTCTGTCAATTCACCTAAAGCTTGGCAAATAGCCAGAACTTCAGTCGTGAAAATGGGATTGATATAATTTATTTTATGAAATAGGTGCCATATTTGCTTACATTACGGATCAAATACTGTTCTATCGTGTCCCATTATGTAAGCAAAACCGGTTGCTCCCAATTGAAATACAAATTTAAGTTTAAAAAATGTACAATTTCGATTCCAATGAAAGCGTTGCACCATTCGATATATCCTGCGCAATTTTGATTGATTCTTTGAATCTATGCATAAAATTCATATTTTTATTTCATTGTCCCTTATTGCTTATTCTCCATTTTGTAACTTGTCCATGGTATAGGCACAATAAAAGAGAGTGGTTCGAATCTCTAACAACACCGTAAGAACAGTGGAGAGTGTTTTTAATTTTTACATCGTAGTAAGTACTAACTATGTGTATACAAAATATAAAATCGTTCATCGTGACGTAATAAAAGCAGAAGATTCACAGTAATTGAATGTTTTTCCAATCAACTACCTCAGAAGTCTCCACCAACTGAAATTAGTGTAGCTGAACACAAACCTTCTAAAAAAGCTTTTAAAGCTTTGTCTCCACAAAAGTATCCAGTTCGTGGATATTAAAATCCCGTTTATTTGCATAACAACTCGCAGAACACAAAACTGCCACGAAAAATAATTGTTGGTGAGCTCCATAGAAAAGTGTAGGTTATACTACATCCTATCGAAAAGATTATTTTTAAAAACAATTATAAAAGACACCGGAGTGAACCCATGACGAAGAATTATCGCTCGCGCGGTGTTGACAATTTTGTTATTGTTAATAAACTTTACTACTGTATTACTCGTGTCTCGTAATAAAACCAAACTTTTGCTGGTTTCGATATTATGTTTTGTTACATATTACGAAATTTTACCTGGTAATTTAAGGTACAGCAACATACGAAAGTGGAGTGTGCTATGAAATCACAAATCTTTAAACTTTCAATAAAACCGCTTCAGTTAATAAATTTAGTTATTTAAGGCAATGCTTCACATTGAATGAAAGGCGTTTTTGCTTAATGTTGATATTTTACAGACAGGAGTGTTGATCGGCACTTTCATCTGCAGTCATTATTTAGATTATTTGAACAATCTCACTGTCAAATAATGAAAAAGTCACATAAATCACTTTATTAAAGTATTTTTCAAGTTATCAATATTCGGGCAGTATTACTCTCTCTCTCTCTCAGTCAATTTTGATCAATTCGCCTGAAATATGATTTGGAATAAATAAAGTTCCCTCTTACCAACTCACTCGGGCTCGAGAGTGTTAAAACACTGGATTTGAGAGTGAGAGATCCAACTCTCAGCTACACGAACTCACTCCAAATGATACTTATTCAAATTGGGTCTGCTACCAATGATCACTTGTGAAATCGCATTCTTATCATCCACCGACTTCAATTCTTCGTCGATTATTTGTGCATCTCCTCAAATATATTCATTATTCTTCTTAACTTCAAGCTAATCTGTATACGCCACTTTTTCTTTTGTTGAAGAAATCGGAAATTTAAATAATATCAGAAAGAAGTTCTACGGTGTTAATAAAAGGAATAATTGCAAAAAGCCAATGCTGTAATTTTTACATATCAAATAAATTTTAAGAAATTAGTTGCAATTGTGCCAATGTCACAAGATTTTGTGAAATAAGTCATTTGTGTTCATAATGCCTGCTTTTACACTTATTTTCTCTGATTAAACTTCTATTCAACTAAATGGTTTTTTTTTCCAATTATCTTTGTCCTTTTAAATTGTAATGTAAATTCTCTCCATTAAATCGTAAAATGTGCAGCTCTAGGCAATGTTAAGCCTAAGCACAGTTCAAAAATCTACCAGATTCGGAAATTACATGCTGCGTAGCTGATGTGCTCCTGGAAATCCATCAATCATATTTGTGTTCGTATCATAATATTTGAAGAGTGTGCTTACAAAACTTAAAAAGTTTAAATAGAAAAATAGCAAAACAAAGAGACATGCGGGTACAAAACTGTTACACGTCGAAGTAGAATTAACTTAGCACGCGCGGAAAAAAATATCTGTTAATTCAGATAATACCAGTTATACTTTTAAATCTCATGCTATGTATAGTTAATCAATAAAGTTTTAACAATTGATATCGACGCAATTTTACTTTCAGCACTTCTTAATCGATACTGCTTAAAAATCGCTTCATCCTTTTTGTCCTCAACATTCAAAAAAGATTTTTTTTAAAAAAAATTTCATCCATTAATATTGTTAACAATTAATCAGTTGTGTTGAAGGATAACAATGGAACAGACTATTCTCACGCTTTAGGGATTCGCAACCACACAAACAGCTGCTCACGAATAAATCTGATCTAACTTGTTGCCACAGACCTACAATTAAAATACTCTTCTGAAAATCTTAAAACAAATAAAACAGACGAAAACATAAGGTTTCCCCTTTATCAGACGATAAAAATCTCATGGATATTCCGCGCACCAAGCATCCCAACGAAAGGCGTTGTTTGTCAAGCGCACCTGCGGAACACCTGAGAGGTGCGCAGAGAAGGCATTTGCAGGTGTCTATACTCCATTCTTCACCAAACGTTAAACGACCTCTAATACTCGCACGTGCCGATTCAAAAGATAACTCCCGTGGACTTCAGGTGTACGATTCGAGTTTCGGAAGATAATTCGACCAGGTTTTGCTTCTTTGCAATTGTGTTTGTTAAATGAACTATACGAGTAATTTGAGAGAGAAACCACACGAGTTTCGCTTCTGTGCTATACTGTTTGTTTTAACAAATCTTTGAAAATTTGAGGCAGAAAAGGCGTCTTATTGACGTTTCTGTGCAAATGTGTTTGTTTAAATAAGCTGCATGCGTAATTGGAGAGAGAAAATACGTGTAACTGAGAGTTTTGTTTCTGTGCAATGGTGCTCGTTTAAATAAACTCTTTGTGTAATTTGAGAGATAGAAGATTTTTTTTTACTTGATATTTATGTAACTTGATCTAATCACCTCAAATTATTGATTGGAGGATAAGGTCTTAAGTGAGAGCGCCAAAAAAGAACCAACAAAGTAAGAGCTGTGATGGGTAACTGTTGTTCGAGCGTGAACATAACAGTTTATTCGCGTTTTGCATAGAAAATGAATAAAAGAATTCATTTCCCACGGCAACTGTTAGACACTTTGAAGGTGGAAAGAATGATAATAATTGTTGAGATATTCTTTTAATCAGATGAATAATGTCAGTTGTCCGCTATCTGTTACTTGAGCGAAAGAGATCCTCGACTTCTCCAAGAAGCTCGGAGAAGTCATTCACTCTTCCGCTACGAAAATATTTCCTCTTCTGTTCTGTTATGTATTTCAGTCTGGAAATCAGCAAGTTTGTTTTTGTTTCATACGAATCGTTCGAATGTTAAGGTTCAAAAATTGCTCTTTTTTTTTAATTCAGTAGTTTTTCTTTGTTTTTTTCTCTCCTAAGAACTCATTTCTAAATCTACGCATCTCTAAATTCAAATCAGCCACTTATGAATCAGAGTGTTAGTATTTCATATTTCAGGCAGCTTTAATTAAAGAATTGTACATGTGTGTTAGAACTTAATGTAATTGATTATGAAAATTTATTCATGACACATGTGAATAAATGTACGATTGATAAACGAACGCATTATTATTATTATTATTATTATTATTATTATTATTATTATATATATATAGTCTTTTTAAATATAAGCTACTTGAACTTTCATTTAAGTCGTACGAATCTTATTATCTAATAGCTTTCCGAACCTCCTTAACTTCTAAATCATCAAAAATTATTGAAAATCTCTCTTTTCTAGTGCACAAAAGCTTTTCTCTCTCTCTGTGTGTGCTCCGTTTAAAAAAAATTCTCTCTCTCTCTTCAGTTGACGCTTGCCGCATAAGACTTACTGCTTTGCCATGATGCGGATAATGACTATCAATTTGTAAATTACTTTGACAACACCTAATGAACATCAAGATTAATTAAAAGAAACGACTACCGATATTTTAAAACACAACAACAAACAAAATCAACAAGATGTGATTGTCTATTAAAGTTGCACTGAGAAACAACTCGAGAGCTATTGGCGACGAACCTCGTAATTTTGAACCTCGGTCAAGTTACGAGGACGACACCTGAGTACCTGAATTGACACCTCCCTCTCTAAACTTCCATACCACGTGAACGGGATGATTTGAGACCTCGACAAGATT
This sequence comes from Nephila pilipes, assembly GCA_019974015.1. Taxonomy (NCBI): domain Eukaryota; kingdom Metazoa; phylum Arthropoda; class Arachnida; order Araneae; family Nephilidae; genus Nephila; species Nephila pilipes. The sequence goes on from BMAW01033385.1 coordinate 282,744, forward strand.
TAAAGAGCATCAGCTCTGCTGCTCGGCGAGTCTTAAGAGGCATCAGAGAGGGAAAAAATTTATATATATATATATATATTGTTGTTTAAAATGAAAAAACAAACGGGGAAAAAACTAATGACGTACTTTTAGTGGCAATTACATACATCTACGAAGTTAAAATGCACACATTGTGAATACAATATGCAGTTAAGAAAATGAAGTTATGCTCATGAAATTCTGTTTATTAAAACATATTTACTAAATGTATTTGAATTTTAAAGATGGTGTAATATTTTATGAAATCAAAAACAAATCGCCACTTTAATAAAATATTTCTGTTACAAAATGCGGAATAAATAGAAGGTAGCCTTAAAATTTATCGGAAGCAAAATGTTCATAAAATTTAAATTTTCCTTTTCTGTTTGAGTTAATATGATTTATAAAGTTAAATTATTTTGCACAGTCGATTAAAAAACTTTATTTGAATTATAAAATAAAAGTCTGCTTTTATTTTTCTAAAGCGTGTTGTTTGTCAGTATCTTTTACTTCTGAAAAATACGGCATGTTGCTGTAAAAAAAAATATTTATAAATGCTCATTTTCGGGGGGGGAAACAATTTTTAGACAAAGATGAATTTAGGTACTTCTAATAATAATATTGAAATTCAGTGTATAATTATTAATGCGTGTATTATTCATAACACTTGACGTGCTTAAATAAATAAGGCTGCTCTGAGCAAAAGGAGGATCCGATAAAAGTTTGCTGTAAGAGGCCTTTTCACGGCATTTATAATAATTATATTTCAATAAAATGCATACGTTATTTTTTGGGAGTTTGCAAGTGCATTCCACTGTTTTGTTTATTTTAATTTCTTCTCTCTACCCTCTCTCTCTCTACCTATTAACTATTTTGTAAATAGACATAAATATTAAAAACAGTAATAATATAATCATCATGTATAAATCTGAGTTTGTAGATAGAAGTAAAGTAATAAAAATTATTATACAACACAAATTATTGTTATTTTGATGAATAAATGCAAAAACTATTTTAGCGGGTCTTAATCGTTTTCCCCCCCCCTTTTCAACTTATCCTAGGTGACTTTTACGTGATAATGTTTGAATTGAGAAACCTCTCCTAATGAATGAAACGTGACTTATATGAATAATTGAATAGAATAATTGAAGTGTAAGGAATTGTATTGAAGAAATGCGAAAATAACCAATGAAGCGTTTAATACTTGCAGTTGGTGGTAGACATAATGAGCCGATATTAATTGATTTAAGATATCAATACCATAACCTGCGCTAAGTAAATAGCTTTTGGTATGAGCATCAGAGGATCGACAAAGGGTCAGTGAGTAGAATCCTCAAGTAATGCTCGACTAAAGACTCGAACCCGATTGGTTTAGTACACATAAGTAATTAGTCATTATACTGAGTGTCAAACAAGAACGCGAGTGGGAGGTTTGATCAAATATTTATATTGTGTTTTGATTACTTTGATATCCTAATCAATTCCAGTTGAGTTACTGATTAATTAGAATTCTTTAGCGACTCAGTAAATATTATTAGTAATTTCTGGAGAAGGAAGCAATACCGATGCGCTACAATTGGAAAAATAAAAAGGATCGGACAAGGTTGTGAAGTTGGGCGATTCGCGATTTTCACTAACCTCGGCGACTTTCGGGAATTTGAATCTCATAAAATTACAACTCCTTCCAACCCAAATGAAACGTGATAAGGTAAATTAGAAGAAGGTAAGAAGTGCAGTGAACTGAATTAGAGATAATGACATATAAATGAAATGGGAGAAAAGAGAGCGCGTTTAGAGGATAACAGCAAGCTGATACGGATGTTGTAGAGTGAATCATCATAATTAATTAATCGTCTGGATTAAAATTAGTTGGAAACGCGACTCCTGATTAGAATAATAAGAATCGAATCTGCTATAATTAAGGAGTGTTTCAATCGAAATGAGTGATTTGGTAAGTTAAGATTTTATTACTTGAACCTTAACTAGGAATTACTGAGTTAAGATGTATTCGAGAGAGAGAGAGCGAACTTACATGTTCTTCGATAAAATAATAAAGTGTGTTGTCTATCTCTTCAACATTTTCAATTGGAGTTTTGAACTTATTGACTATTTAACTAGATTTTATGGAGGCATTGGAGTTAAACAACGAAGAAAATGTGGCACAAGGTAAACGAAATATAATGGAATTTCAAATAATGATATAATCAGTTCTTGAATATCGCAAGAGTTGAATCATGCAGCCGTGCAAGGCCTCGAGCGTTCGTACAGAACGCCATTGCATACAATATGCGCATAAATTGAATAGACGTGAGGAATTATTTACAAAAAATGGAAATAGTTGTATTTTGGAAGTATGATTTAACAGATTTAAGCGTTTCGTCACGACATTTTAGCTCGTCACTTTTATTAATGTCAATTATACTTAGATTTTTTTTTTTATTCATCTGCTTTATTCAAATTTGCACGAAAACCCTTTGTAAGAATTAATAAATGAAAATAACAACTATTGATGAGCATATTTTTCTTTAACTTTTCAAAATAAAAAAAAAAGCTTAATTTTACTTTCATGTCAAGAGTTTTTCTTAAAAAACTTATGATGACATCTATGTTTATCACTTTCAATTGTTTTTTTAATTTGTGATTTTTTTTAATTTAAAATTCTAATAACTTTAGCATGACGCGAAAGCTGGGTTTTCTTAAAAAAAATTTTTTTTTCAATGATGCATCACTCTTCTTAGAATTCGAAGATCCAAAACTACTTGATAAATATCTGATAACTTCATTAGAAATTTTTCTAGTCTTTAAAAACAGATTTCAGAATACTTCTGATAATATCTATTGAAATCCAAGAAATCGCCATTCGATAATGATATCCTATCAAGATCCTTGAAATGGTTTCAAAAAATAAATCTTAAGCTACATCTCAGCTTGTCCATTTGTACAGATATTGACACTTGGCGCACAGATAATTTCCAACACAGGAAGCACCACTTAAAAGATTTAATTCAGGTTTACCAATTATTAAACTATGTTTTTATTTTAAAAAGAAGTAAAATTTTCGATGAGGAATGATGGGAGGTAAGCGATGTTTTAACTCTGGGAAAATTAGATCCTTTCACTTATATATATCAAAATGGCGCATAAAATATGAAGGAAAAAAAACCTTTAAAAATTAAATTTACACCAGATTTAGCATAGCTAATGAAAGGTCACTGAAACATTGGAAATAATATTTTAAGTTGTCTCCAACTAATGTTAAAGAATAGGGCCCAAATTTCGGTTTTCGAAATATTTTCTTCGATAAAATTATTACTAATTGTATATGTGTAAACTATTCAGTAATAACCATTATAATGATTGCTTTTATAAATTAAATTTGGCCATCTTCGAAAATAATTTGTGGCAAGATTTCTACAGACAGATGTCTTGTAATATTCCTATTTTTGAAACTCTCTATACTTTTTAATTTTACTCTTTTATTCAATATAAGTCATTTTTCTTAGATCAATCTGTTTGCTGTTGTGATTAATATTTTCTTCTTAAAAATGAATGAACTTGCTGCTTTAATCTGCAGCTCTTTAAGTAGTCATTTTCTTCTTTTAAGAAGGGGAGTGCATCCGTTCAGGTTTCTTCAGCATTCATAGAAATGGTTAGTTCTTTTGACTACCCTCTTTCCCCCCCCCAAAAAAAAAAGTACAGTAGTTCGACAGTGCAATGGCGATTTTTCCTTTTTATTTTAACAACTGAGGAATCCCAAATCTCCTACTATTTCTATATATTCCCTTTGGCTCAACCACTGTAGCCTTGTGGTCATGGTCACGGATAAGAAGTCAGAGTTGTTCGTCGAATCGCGGGTTCGAGCCTTGACGCAACTGAAGACCCTTCGTAAAGCCGGGACCAATGTACGTTCAGTCTATCGAGGCTCAAAGTCCTCCTGTTGATGTGGTGTGGGAACTAAAGGAACGAGGTGCAACTCAGGTGCCATCCTCATCACTTGACCTTGGTTCAAAATAACGAGGTCCGTCGCCATTAGCCCTCGTGTTGCTTCTAGTGAGTCGTTAATAAAACCAATCAATGAATCTCCTTCGGCTCTTGTTCACAGAAACTAAATAATCCACCAACAACTTTGAAACAGTCGACGTCATCTAAGCACAGTATACAGTTAACATGTTTTCTTTTTTTTTTTTAATGAATCGAAAACGGACTTAAAGGCAACAGGACTCAGATTTTTTTCCTGTCTAAATATGCAAGGGGACAGAAATGATTTGTTAAGTCTTACAACGTCGCAACATTGCGTAAGTTGAACAGATCCCAAAATAAACTAGATGAGCTTGCTTTTCAGTAGCCTAGCGATAAAAATCTCTCCTCGGGTGCAAAGGTGCGATCACACTCGCGAATCGCTGGTTGAATCACTCTGTCCGTAACTAAACTGTCGCGAACCGCTCTGTCCCCGACTAAACTACGAATTATCTTTGTGCTTGTCAAAAAAATAGAATCAATGCGAGCAGTTCTTTTAACGCATATACATTTGCGATCAGAACCTCTCGCGAAATGCTCGACTCGCGAGTGTATATGGATATTAATCCCAGATAATTGAACTTAAAGTGATTGTCTTTTTTTTTAACGTCGCATTGAGATGCGAAACAAGGGCAAAAAGCGACGGACATAGTAATTTTGCTCTTCGGTCACGTCAACTCTAAGCTGGCACCTCACTCTCCAAACTTCTACACCCTGCTGAAGGGAGGACTTGGGACTTCGATCAGATTTGATGTGTGTCAAGCGCCGCTGTCTTTTGTAGCATTAGGGTTCAAATCCACGACTCGATGGAAACAACGCCTGCTGCGAGTCCGCGGCCATAACGCGAAGCAGTCACGGTCACTAACTGAACTTAAATCAGCGTTACATGGAAGCTAATCATTCAATTCGATACGAATTAAAAGCAAGTATATTTTTATATTTCCTTTATCTATTTTAAGCAAAATTGCATCATTTGAGAGAAGTATTAGAATATTTCGATTAAAATTAGAGAAGTGATAAAAATTAGCGTTTGTACTCTTGAAAAAACGCTAATAGTGTGCCATCCACAAATTACCTTGTTGCAGTAGTTGCATACGTACTAGTCATTCTGTGTTTCTTAGACGGGCAGAAAATACAAAGTCTATGTTTGTTTGTTCCACTTTGCATCGAGTTTCCATCTCTCTGTCTCTGTAAACGCCGTAGCCTAATGGCGGCCGTTCGAGCTCTGATGCCACTAAAGACCCGCCGTGTACTCGGGGCTGACCCACGTTAAATTTGTCGAGGCTCATAGTCCTTCTGATAGCGGAATTGTGGAAGTTTGGAGAGGGAGGTGCCAGCTCAGAGATGTCCTCGTCATTTGATCGAAGTCTATAACCCTCGTGTTGCTTCTCAGTGCAACGTTAATAAACAATTATCATCATCTCTCTCTTTCACTCTCTCTCTCTGGTTTTTCATTTTTGAAAGTATTTTCAATATTTATTTTGATGGACCGTCTTAAGCCTTCCGCACATTGAACAGATCCACAACAAACTTCTCTCGGTAAAACCCATTATTAGAATGTAACCTGGTGTTCAAAAGCGAAGAGCGGATGTTATTTCCAATGCCTTTGCATTGGAAATACTCTCACACAAATATCTTTTCTTTGGAGTGCTCCCGAGTGTTCTTTCTGTCATGTCTTATGCACCGTTCATCTTATAATGGATTGTCCAGTGTTTCATTTTTTAAATCTTTGTCTTGCATTATTTAAATCTTTTGTTTCAAACTTGTTAGACTTGGTGGGAGAACCTTTTCCCGCAACTTTTTTACATTTTTATTTAAAATCGGCCTTTTATACCGTATTTGAAATGAATGCTGTATTTTATATTGATTTTCATGAATCCATATTTTCCCCTTATTTGATCTATTAAAAACAAATTGTTGTCTTATGAACAAATGTTCGGTGCAACATAGCCGGATTTGGCTTTTGCACCATATTATTCACTTATTTTAGATTATTATCATATTTAATATAGTATGCGGTGAAAAGTATATAGCCTGAATTCCTGCATATTTTTTGTATACATTTAAATATATATATATATATTTCGTGAAGGTTGGCATCTCTACAAAAGACGTGAATTTCATTCATCCGTCGCCAACAATTGAAAAACAAAAGACGGGAAATCACGTCTCCCTTCTTCAAAAAGTTAATTTCTTGTGTAGCGTCTCGGTATTACTCCCTTCTGTTCAAAATATATAGTGGCTGTGGTAGCCTAGCGATCATGGCCAAGGACTCGAGACTGGTATTGTTATCGTCGAGTCGTAGGTTCGAGCCCTGAGGCTATTAAAACCCCACAATATAACGGGACCGATGCACGTTAAATCTGGTCGAGGTCTGAAGCCTTCCCGATGGCGTGGTGTTGAAGTTTGAAGGGAGAGGTGACAGCTCATCCTCGTTACTTGACCGAGGCTCAAAATTACGAGGTCTTTGTATGTTTTCTCAGTGCGAAGTTAATAAACAGTCACAATTTAAATATGTAAGAGCCTATAATAACACAGTCACCAATTGATACAGATGAACAATGACTGAAATAAAATTCTTTTCACTCGAATTTTCCAATATTCAAAAATTTATCCCCAGCGTACTACCTATATCTGTTGATATAGTTCCTATGCGTGTCTGATCGCGAATGTTAAAATAAAATAACGATTATTAATCTGAATTGGAGCGATCGGGTCCTTAGCAGACGTAGCGATGAGAGTCCGATTTACAGACCCTATTTATATCTTCCTTGGTTGTGAAGTTATAAACTCTTTACTCTTGTCAATACGATCCGTATGTCTTCGTTTATAGTTTGCTCACATTCTCACAATCACAAACTCGTATTAAATTATTTGCTGCTTATAAATGCAGTTTCTCAATCTAATCTACGCAAGTCCCTTTTCATTCATTGGGAAGGATTTTCAGAAACAACTTCAAATTAAAAGTCCGCTTTGTGTTAGTAGAAAGGGGAAACGCGATAGAACTCAAGTTATACCAAATTCGATTGAATGAGTAAAATCGCCCATAATTTCTTTTCCAAACATACTCTTAAAAAATATTATGGAATAAATTTTATCAAAATAGAATGAATTCGAATGCAGTGGTTCCTTGATTTACGAACTTAGTTCCTTTTTCTACAGGACTGGTACATGATTTTTTTTTTGCTTTTATGCACTTTATTATTAAAGTCATATGCCATCAAATTGAAGAAAATTTTCATAACTGGCATTAGTAATCATTTTCATTAGTCCCCCTCTCGCTCGTTCGCTTTTCGGTGAAAGAAGTTTGAAAAAAAAAAAAAAAAAACCTACCCAATGGCAGTTGAGTTAGTCATTTTTTAATACTTTTCTAAAGTGATTTTGACAGTTGTCATTAGTAATAAAAATTACTCTAAAAACAATGAGATTTAGATGCCCCTTGTCAAACATTTGTTGTAATCCTTTGCAATGTGCAAGATTAAAATAAAAATATGTGTTTTAATAACTCTCTTTTTGCTACCACTTGATTTTTAATAAGTAATTGAATCTCTAAATGAACAAAAATAACAATGCCGAAGAAATATAGCTATTCAAATGCATCTGTTCTGATAAGTGTCATTGTAGCATATATATTTAAGTAAAATTTTAGTGAGAAACTAAATTTTAGTTTTTTCAGTAAAACTGAATGTACTGGAAACTTAATAAATTTTATTTTAAAAAAATTATTTATGTTTAATAAAAGCTTCGTATATTTGCTTGAGTTTTTTCATGACAAGTAATTAATTTTAAAATTTTTAAAAAAATAATTAGTCGTAATTAATTATTCACATATTTCACGTATCAACTGCAGCTTATTGTTTCATACATGTTACCATTCCCCATTACAAATAACACTAATATATAAATTTTCAAACGACACAGTATAAATAATGCTAATATATAAACTTACAATATAACAAATTTCTGTATGTCATAATGCGTGCTAAATTATGTAATATATTAAATTGTTGATAATTCTATTTATAAGCAATTTAAAATTGTGTATACAAGTTACAAATTAAAGTAAGCTGTCGCTGTGAAAAGCAAAAGCAATATTTTACTTCGTTTTGTTCCGGTTGTTACTACTTATATCATTAAACATCAACCACGCCAAAATTTAATAAGATCGTATTCAAATTCATACCATGAGCATCGTTTGCAACCATAGTAATTCGCTAAATTCACGCTGATAATCATTAATCTTTCGAAACGTCATTGCTATTAATCATAATTTTACATCGATGAGAAAATGTGCAAATTGTGAAACCAGTAATACGTTCTTTACACTCGGACAATAAAAAAAAAAGAAATTAATTCTTTTATCATGTATTAAGTGTACTCCTGGAAAAAAAAATGAAATGGTTATTCTAAACGAAAACGAATGTTTTCTTTTTAGAAAACGGACTTCTTTTGGCGTCGTAAGCGATTTCGTATTCTGCTCATTTGTGTATTAATGGGCGCACCCTCTCCACACCTGCGGATTAAAAAAAATAATAATGAGAAAAAACGAGGGGGAGAGGGGGGTAAATAAGGGGCGTGTACATGGTTTGGACAAAACTTATTTCTCACCTTTCTCAGAAGCAGACGCCGTTAGAAATCATGCGTCCGCATTTCAAGGTTATTCGTCTTTATGAGTGTTCTTCATTCGAAAAATAAAACAAACATGGCGTCGCGTCATTTTTATTCTTATAAAGCAGGGGTCTCCAAACTTTCCAGCCTTAGGGCCATATTGATTACTCCAGTAAATTCCAAGGGCCAAAACCATATTATCATTCATTGTTGCCGGTGGTAAAAAGTTGAATCAGTCCACTAGTGGAGTAAAATATGATTACTTTTTTGCCAGATGCCTCTAGCGACGGGAACGCTTTAATTTTATGCCTCTAGTCACGGGGACGATACTCATTTAATTTCTGCCAGATGCCTCTAGCGACGGGGAAGCTGATGTATTTTCCGTATCGTATGGGTATCCGTTATAATGGGGTACCCGCATCGTATCGCCATAGTAATCATTGATTACAAAAGTAATGAAATACACAAGTAATCATTGATTACTTTTTTCTTCAGTAATCGTTACTTCGGTTCCTAACGAGTAACGAGTACTCAAGTAACGAATGAGTATTTTTTTTACATGAAAAAAAAAGTCCGAAAAAGTACGCCACGTTTAAAAAAGGCTGCAAATCGGACTAAAGTCCGCAAAACGGCAACACTGCATATTATTAATTTTCCTGTCATTATCTGTAATTTCTAGATTAGTCGTAGAGTACGAGCGAGCCATGGGGAGTAACGTGACAGGACATCTGGTGGACACAAGCGGAAATAGGTAGTACCTTCTATCGCTAACAGATGGCGCTAATAGCACTTACAGAATAATCTCGTTGGTTCGAGAAAGTTCTGGTGTCTTCCACTCACTTCTAGATGGCAGTAAGTGGAATATATAAGAAGGCTAGTGGCGCAACCACAAGTCAGTTCCTATGACACTGCTGTGAAATAAAATAGTGCGTACCTCCTTAAAACGTGTTTGTGCGTGTTTAAGTTTAAGACATCTTTGTAACAATATTTTGATTTGAATTGTTGCTTTTGTGTGTGATTTAGTAGAATGGAAAAGAAGCGAAAAATTGATAGTGAATGCAGAAAATTCAAAGATCAGTGGAACATTCAGTATTTCGTAATTGAGTCCAGTAACAAGGCGCTATGTTTGATTTGCAATGAGAGCATAGCCGTTCTCAAAGAATATAACATTAAACGTCATTATGAAGCAAAACATTTTCAAAATTACTCAAAATATACAGGAAGTTTGCGGTCAGAAAAATTCGAAGCTATGAAGCTCGGATTGAAATCGCAGCAATCTTTATTTACAAAACTCAAAACTGAACAAGAGGCTGCAACTCATGCCAGCTTTCGTGTGGCTCTTGAAATTGCAAAACGTGGAAAACCATTCACCGATGGAGAAATGGTCAAAGAATGCATAGTCGCAGTAGCCGAAGAAATGGGCCCTGAAAAGTTAAATTTATTAAAAACTGTCAGTATGTCAGCAAACACTGTGGCTCGAAGGGTAGAAGACATCGCTGAAAATATATCCACTCAACTGTTCAACAAAAATGGACATGTTGAGTGGTTTTCTTTGGCCTTGGATGAGTCAACGGATGTGTCAGATACTGCTCAGGTGTTGATTTATATTCGAGGAGTAGATAAAAGCTATGAAGTGCATGAAGAACTTCTTGATATGTATAGTATTCATGGCACAACTACTGGTTCAGATATTTTTAAAGGAGTTGAAATGGCCATTAACCAAAAGAACCTTCGATGGAAAAACTTGAAATGTATTACAACTGATGGAGGCAAAAACATGAGTGGGAAAGATAAAGGAGTGGTCGCTCTTGTGTCAAAGGCTGTAGAAAATGACGGTGGTTCAAAACCAGTAGTCTTACATTGTATCATTCATCAACAGTCTTTGTGCGGAAAATGTTTGGATATGTCTGAAGTTCTGAAACCAGTCATATCAACTGTTAATTTTATCAGATCTTTAGGGCTGAATCACCGACAATTCGTGCAATTTATTGAAGAGATTGGAGAAAATGACTTACCTTATCATACTGCCGTACGTTGGCTTAGTTGTGGGAAAGTCCTTCAGCGCTTTTTTGAACTTCGAGCAGTGATCGAAATTTTTTTGAATGAAAAGCATCGCCCTCTTACTGAATTGCAAAACAACGCATGGCTGTGGAAGTTAGCATTCTATGTTGATTTGACAAAACATGTGAACGAACTGAATTTGAGATTGCAAGGAGAAAACCAGCATCTTCCTGATTTATACACTAATATCAAATCATTACGGAAGAAATTGATACTGTTTCAATCACAACTACGAAGTAAATGTTTTTCACATTTTAAAACATGTGAAATATTCAGCCACACCACTGAGACCGAGTTTCCTATCGATTTTGCAATCGAAACTTTGAGTGCTTTGAAAATAAATTTTGATACTCGTTTCTCGGACTTTGATGCCATTGCGAATCAAATTAAGATTTTTCAGAATCCTTTTGATACTGACATTGAAACCCTAGCCCCGGAACTTCAAATGGAAATGATTGATCTACAGTGCAGTGATATAATTAAGAACAAATATCAAAACTTATCTTTGTTGGAATTTTATAAGTGTCTTCCACTGACACAATTTGATAATTTGCATAAATTTGCTCGTGGGCTGTTTTCTGTTTTTGGTACTACTTATTTGTGTGAGAAGACCTTTTCCAAAATGAAGTACACAAAAAATGTTTACAGATCTAAATTAACTGATGAGCATCTTAAATCTCTTTTAATAATTGGTACAAGTAAAATTAGTCCACAACTACAAACTATTGTCAGTGGAAAATCTCAATTACATAAATCTCATTAGTATTTCATATGTCATTATGCTTGTTATAAGTTATTTTTTCATTTAAAATGTATAAAATGTTAGTTGGATTCATTTCAATAATTTGTTAGTTAGTATATAGTAACCTACAACAATGTTATGAGTAGTTAGCCCATGACCATATCAATGTAGATGTCATATTAATAATTATTCAACATAAAAATAGATTACTTCAGTAAACTAAATTTAATTTGCTATAAAAAATAAATATGTTCTCTAGAAGGAGTTTTCTTTCAAGTATGCTAGCTCTCCGCGGGCCGGACAAAATCTGTCCGCGGGCCGGATGTGGCCCTCGGGCCGTAGTTTGGAGACCCCTGTTATAAAGAATACTCTACAAATATATATTTACTACCATCGATTTACATAAAACGTGTAAATTATACTTGGCTACATTCAGTGAAACTAAACTGTTTGAGAGAATTAGAATAACACAGTAATTAAAAAATTTTCTGAACAGAATTTAAACATTCGACTAATGATGTTGAATCGTGACAAGAATAAATTATTTTGATAAATATTTCATTTAATTAATTTGTTATACACATTACCGCAAATTATTCGTGTTTGGGATCCATTTGAAAATCTGTATAATGTAAAACTTCTTTTTTTTGCATTACGTAATTTACTCGTACATTAGATGCACTCTTTCGCCCAAAACGAAGAAATGAAGGAACAAGACGAAAACGAAATGTTATGTTATCCTTAGGGTTTGGGATGAAAAGAGCAATCTGTTCTTTCGAACTTGTCAATCTAAAAGAGCGAGAACACACGAGTCCTCCGTCCACCAGAAACCTGTTCTTTACTGTTCTGAACTATTCATAGTTATCGGTATTCTGTTTTCGTTATTTTGCAACACCGTGTTTCCCTCTTGGAGCAATTAAGCGCGAACGAACCCCAATCATGAAATATATCTTTAGAGATCCGGCACTTAGAAAAGAAACTTATTCATTGTGTAAGAGAAAAGCAAGAAACAGGTGAAGCATTTTTTTTTAAAGTATGGATTTTACCTCCCTTTAACACATTGGAAAAAGACAAATTGCTTGGGGCCACATAAAATAAATCTAACTCTAGGACACTAACAATAGCACATGAGCAAACTAAATAAATATATATAATAAACCATGAAATTAAAATCTGTGAAATATATAGTTAACATATAAGTAATTTAAACCTAATAAATTATGATTTTTGTACTATAAAGGCTGTAGCATGGAATTAGATTGACATTATATTATACATCATATATGAGACTGTAAATATGAATTCTTGTTATAGTTTTGCAAGATTTAAGATAGCAAGAAATCATTAAATTAATGTGAAATTTGGCTGAATCATCTAGTTCAGATGAAGTGAATGCAATTTTTAGGGAGTTTTCAAGTTGTTAATCCGTCATTCTGGTTTTAATTTTATTCCTAGATTCTTTCGCTCTTGAAAATAGTTGTTCACAAATGTAAGTGCTTTCGATCATCGATGACATGGAACAACGAAAGATTGAGACACGAGGAATGTTTTTCTTTTTGAGCAGGCATAATTCATAAAATCCATTAAAAAAAACTTTATGAAACTTCTCTTTTAAGTTAGATGCCAGATTGAAACTCGATGCATTCCATTTGAAAATTTGCATCTAGCATATCTATATAGACTGTAAATAGAGCCTAAAAGTAATAAATAATAAAATATTTGTTTATTCTTTCCAAAATCCTAGAATTTATTTTTAAATTCCTGAATCAAAAGGTTGGACTTGACTCAACAGAGGCCTTTTTGGCGCAATAACTTTTGAATAAATTTTCTTGAGTTATATTTCCTTTCAGTGATATTTCTTTCGCTCAGCCCTCAAATCTTGGGGATAGACACTTTTGATTTGAAACAAAAACTAGTATGTGGTACAAGGAACAAAGGAAAAAGCCATTGGGAAGGAAAAAAAAGGGTCGAAACGTAAAGCACAAAATTTGAAAAACGAACGTCGGTAAAAAAAAAATTTCGGAAAAGCGCTCACCGAACAGAATCAAGAGGCGAGGTAGGTTGGAACTAGAAAAACGATAGAGGGGGAAAAACACTTCCAAAGAACTAGATCTTTCGGCTGCAGGTCTTCCTATCAGACAGGTCAGAATTAGGCGAGATAGGCTTCGTTCAGAAGAAAAACGATGAGGTGAAATAGACGTCGCTTTTTCAGTTGGCCGACCTTCTAACGGAAAACGGTTCCAAACGAAGGGATTGTTTGAAAGGCAGATTTTTGGTTCCCTTAAACTAATCACGTCCGTTTCGTAATCTATTTTTATACCTAAACGGAATAAAAACTGAATTCTTCCCCCCCCAACACACACATACCTGTTTAATTGCATTTTAAAAATTTTCATTTTAATTTATATTATTTTTAAACTTATGAACCAATTCTAAAATTCCTGAATTTTATTAAGTTTTTATTAGAAAGCGAAAAAAAAGCCTTTGTATGATGTGCATAACAATACACAAAAAATGTGGCTCATGTATTTATAATTTTCCTAAAGAATGTTTTTGACAGCTATTTTAGGTCTTATAAAGTAATGCAAAGTATTTGTAAGACTAATTACTCGAAGAGGTTTTGGCTACAACGGGTTTATATATATATTCGTGAAATATTTGAGATTGCCACCAATTTGAATTTGATCAATTTCCAGAATGTTTTGTGAAGAATTTTTTATGAAATTTTCCTCTTTATTATTTTTTATTCTTATTATTACCTATTAGGGAAGCGAATAAGAGTTGATTATGAATTTAAATGCTTAATACTTGTCATGTACTTTTGCTATATAATCATGTGTACTTTTATTATAATTTGTTCCTTTCATCAAATACATGGAAAATAATTAAACAAATTTATGCACATATTATGCAAACTAAAATAAAACATATTCATGTATTATTTTGTGTGTTTTAGCAAAAGTATAATATCTGAGGCATTGCATATTAAAGCATTAGAAGCGGGCATTTTTTAATTAAACTTTTCTATAAAAAATATGAAGCTCTTTTACCAAAAATGCATTATACACTTTCAAAAATGATTTAAAATTCTTTTTTTTTTTTTTTTTTTTTTTTTTTTTTAAAAAATTTATTTTATATAAAATTTTAAAAAATTTAAAAAAAAAAAAATATAAAAATTTTAAAAATTTTTTAAAATTTTTTTTTTTTTTTTTTTTTTGCCAGCACTTGCTTCAATTTATTTATTATGAATATGTAAAAATATAAAATACATTCGTATTGAGAAATTTCCAAAAATACTTTATTCCAACATGATAAAATTATAAAATAGTGCTCTATTTAATAATAATTGTATACAAAATGTGATTACTTTTCTAAAATTCAACCCCAATTTGATTTTCCTTCAATTCGTAAACAAGTCATTGTAGTAATTTTATAGTATTTAATTCATTCCAATACCTTTGAGGTTTCGGTCCGAGAAATCTAAAGAACAAGTGAATCAAGGGACAGTTTGAAAAACAGATCTTTAAAAATGAATAAGAATTAATAAGAATAATTCATCCAAAGGAACCGAAATTCCAATCCCTAAAGCATTTTTCTTTGCAAATAGATCTAGAACCTCTTTAAGACCAGCTTACATTTCTTTTGTTTATATTTAGCACACTCAGACCGTTCAGGCTTTCTTGACCCATTGAAAATCTTAAACATGTCTTTATTCTTTTTAATAAGGATCTTTCAGCAGTGGCCGATTGGTGAAACGCAAAGAGAACACGAAGTGTTAGAGGCAGCAACATTGAAGAAAAGTTGAAAGCTTCCAATGGACTGTCAATTTCTTGCGATTTGTTTATTCAAAGTTCTTTCCACAAAAGTAACTCTCCAGAAAGGGCGTCACGTTCATATTTTCGAGCAGCATCTATAATATCTCCATCAGGAAAGTAGGATTGTAGGTAGTGTTTGGGAACTACTTTGTAACTTCAATATGATATCATTACTTTGCTTCTCAAAGCGGGCATTTAGTACGGAAATAAGAAATTCCAGGTGGGTTAAATATATATTTACTCAAAAAAGTTTATAAGGATGAGTCATGCGAGCATTAGTATGATTTTGTTGAATAACTATGAGATTCTAGAAATCCTTATTTCAACATTCATTTTTTCAACGATACTCCAATGTATCGTATACTCCATTTCAACTCCATTGTTTCTTCGAATATACTTATAAATTTATATTTAGAATTGCTTTTTAAAATTTATTTTTTTAGAAATCATTTCATAAATAGGTTCATAACCGAACAAATAGCTATACTGCATTCGAAAATGCGCATAGGAGGGATGAGGGGAAGAGAGGAATTAATATTTACATAATTTCATAATACGGCCCTAAAAATAGATATTTTAAGAAATATTATTTAAGTTATATACATATATATATGTATAGAACCGTGAAGTCGACTCATGCTATTTTTAAAATGAACTCAACATTGTAATCGCTTCTGAACAAGAATATAGAAGAAAAAATGTGACGGTATTTGAGTTTATGCACTGAGAAATTCCCTTAGTTATGGGATATAATTAGAAACAAACGACTCATAGGTGAATGTTCTTTCTTATTTTTTTATGCACTTTAAAAGTTTAAATTTTTGTTCAGTTGACCCAGCTCCGCCGGCTGCAAATTGATACCGGGTGAATTTGCGTGTTGGTCGGGTTTGATTTATATGGTTTTCGAACGTTTCGTAACAATGTTGTTAGTGGTGGTCAGGATCCATGATTAAAAAACCGCGAGGGTGTTCACGCGGTTTCATTGTTAATATAAATTGAATGAAATCTCTCTCTCTCTCTACCTCTCAAAAATTCAAATAGTCAGTTGTCAACATTGGTGTTTTCTCCGCTGTCATAGCACTTTGTCTGGCATTTCTTTTATCATTATCATCGTTAACAATAAACTGACAAAATTAATCCTCATTTTTCAACTATCCACGTAGTGTAGACTCAGATTAAGTTCTCTGGCAATTTCCGCTCGTTTTGCCCTTTTTATTGCAGTATTCGTTCGATAGCATTGAATTTTTCCTCGATCGAATGAGCAATTTGCTTACTTTTACTCTCTCTGAACATTATTTTTAGTTCTTTCAAAAATCACTTAAACACATAAAAAATTATTTATATGCCTTTAAATCTGACCAACACAAGATGGTTGATCACACAACTAATCTCACTGACCGTGGGATCTTGGAAAATAATCTCTTGCAAATAATTCAAACTGGAAGGTTTCACTTTCCAAGAAATGCTGATTCATTATTATATAATAGAAAGAGAAAACAAAAGGTATTAATGTCTACCCTCAACAAATAGTCATGACAAACAAAAAATTTATATAAATTTCATAAAAGAAAAATAAGAATTTTGACGCCACAATGCTTAGGAATAATATCACAAGCTTATCGAGAGAGCCGAAGTAAAAACGCGTATAAAGCAGACTCGCGTGTTACTGAACCGTGGATTAATGACTGATGTGTTATTCGTCATGACCAGATCGCTTTACGCCCTTTTGATCCAGTTTGAAATCGTTCTTTTATTTTCAAGACGCTCAAGTGTTTTTTTTTTCAACGATATTATTAAAACCTTCTCCAAGGAGTTGTATTAAAGACAACGCGAGATGTAAACTCCGTCATTGGTTAGCTCAATGATTGTCAACCTTTATTTGTCATGGTACTCTTTTAATAATTTAAAAACTTCGCGGCACACTAACAATAAGACAATTTTAAAAGAATTTTTCTTAGTTAATTGATTGATGAACCTAAAATATATTTTGTAAAAATAGCATATCATTATAATTTTGAATGAAAAAAAAAATGTAATTCCATGACAAAATAAACAAAATGTTTATTTAATGATTAATTATAGGTTACATTGATTGTGCGAAATTGGAGCTTGGTGTCTTTTCGACGGTAGATTAGACCAGACCTGACCAACCCGTGACCCGCGGTTCGCATGTGGCCCTCCCGGTGTCAATCTGCGGCCCATAGAGCTGAATTATCTGAACAAAAATTTAAACTTTTAATGTACATAAAAGTATGAAAGAGCAGCATTCACCTATGAGACATTCGTATCAAATACTATTACTATGGGAATATAACAGTACGTTAACTCAAATATCGTCACAATTTTTCTTCTATATTCTTGTTCAGAAGCGGTTGCTAAATTGAGTGCATTTTAAAAATAGCGCGAATCAATTTGAGGGAATGGATGCTACACGATGTATACCTAACCAGCAAGCCTGCTGAAGAGCGCGGGAGTGCATTCTTAGACGCGGAAAGGAAATGCAACACGCGAATCGTGCGAAATAGCAGCAGTTAGTCTGTCTGCAACAAACCTAATTTACCTGACTCGGAAACATGTGGTTCCAGACATACTTCACTGCTCAGTATTTTTTGATCGCTAATGGCTTAACAGTAGGATTGTATTATAACTCCACAAGACAGTTTTTAAAATTATATTTCGTTCAAATATATTTAATAAAATATAATTTTCTTTTATTAATCGCAGAATGTTCTCGATTTTTCTAGATGGGCTCGGGAGTATGAATCGCTTCCCGCGACTCAAGAGATGAAAGTAGTTGTAGTTTTTAACGTGAGAATTTTCATTGGCGTTAAAAGAGCCAAAATTAAAAAAGGTGATCAAACGAATTCATCACATACATTCACACACACGTGCTCCCTTGGGGTTTACTATCATTGGTAAACACGAGTGACACGCTCCCAGGTTACCCTAGCTATCCTTCTCTATTTTCGACCCTTCTTCTTATCAACCAGTTTTTATCCTTTTTTTCAATTTCTTCACGTCTAGACCACAGTTAAGTCTTGTTTGGCGCAGCATAGCCATATCTGGCTCTTGCGCCAATAAATTTTGCATTCACTGACTCACACATACGTGCCCGCAAGCAGCCCTCGCACACACACGAACGCACACACACACGCATATATATATATAATGCGATCCATTGGAATAAAATGCAGTTTTCAAAGCGGCCCGTAAAGGCTTTTGGGTTGGACGTTGAATTAGTCGTTCGACGGTAGATTTACAGGCGCAAAGCTCCAAATACTTATCCAATCCCTTTCCTCATCTCATTTCTGTGAAAACCCGAAATCCACGCTTCTTGTATATTTTATAAACGATCCAAACTCTTTCACTGAAACTGAAGGCATTAAACATATTACACTATTTTTATATCTTGCTATAGATGGTGATTTAGACAATGGACACGTCATTTCATCTAGCATTTTATTTTAATCTATAAATTTAAAGTGATTCAAGAATCTAATAGCATATTAAAGTGCCACGACGCATTGGTTAAGAAATTCAGGCTTAGTTTATTTAGGCTGCCAGTGACATTTTCTATATCATATTAAATAGGTGTGTTATGACCGAAATTATAATTGATTGGTCGAGGAAATAGAGCCATTTGCATGCACAATTTCGAAATAATTGAAACTTAAATACTGATTCAAAGGAATATCGTAAAGTTCTTTTTTTTTTTAATTATTCCTAAGAAATAACGGAGGTATCTAAATAAAATCTATTTTGCATTTTAATTGATCCTTATGTACATAATGTTATACATGAGAGCTATTCATGTTGGCTTATTTGGTTTCAGAAAGCCGGAGGTTGAAGTAACCCATAATATGGAGAAGAAAAGAGGTCTGGGGCCACGGTAGTCTAGTGGTCGTGGTTTCAGACTCTTGGTCAGTGGTTTTCGTTGAGTCTCGGGTTCGAGCCTTCGCTACTGAAGACCCGCCGTGTAGCCGGGTCTGATGAACGTTATATCTGTCGGGGCCCAAAGTCATCCCGTTGGCGTGGTGTAGAAGTTGAGAAAGAGGGTGTCGTCCTCGTCACTTGACCGAGGTTCAAAATCACGGAGTCCGTTACCAATAGCCTTCGTATTGTTTCTAGGGCGACGTTAATAAAACCTAACCTAAGAGGTCAAATATGCTGAGTTCTACAATGACGGCCTTCTAGTTGTCAAGAAATATAGGAAGAAATGTATAATTCTAGAGAGTGAAGAATTAGTAAAAATTCGTAGTGATAAATAATAATCGATAGTGATAAATAATTCGATATAAAAACCAACGTTTTTAAAAACAACGTTTTTATATGGTGGCAAAGTTTATTAAAGAAAATTATTGAAATATTAGTTAAAACTGTTGGTAATTTTTAACTTTAAAATTTACTAAAAAAGAGATATTTGTGAGCGTATTAAAAAATTCATAATACTCATAAAATCAACACTTGCATTTGAAAATTTGTAAGTCATTCTATTAAAAAAAAATGGGAACCAGAATTCAGAAAAAATTATTGTGATAAGACATGGTGCCAAATATTGGAAACTTTCTTTCTTGCGAATGATTACTGTCTAAAAGTCAGCAACCCTTACTATCTCGGAGATAGTAAAGGGGAGATAGTATCTCCCCTTTGTGAGTACAATAGTTTTACGAGGCCTCATGTGGTGTGGGAAGTGCCCGGTGCTCCCAGAGGGGGAAAGAAATTTTTTCCTCAATCCTAAAAGCGCCGAGAGGAAAGAATATTTTGACTTATTAAAATTATTGAAATATTAGTTAAAACTTCTCGCAAACGTCTAAATATTGCATTGTTAGGCGAGTACGAACGATTCCCAAAATTTCAAAGCTCTAGCTTGATGGGAAGTTGGTTAAATTAACGATCGAAAATTTGATGACACACACACACACACTCACACACACACTCTCACACACACACCAAGTGAAATTCAGAAAAACGTTGTAAAAATTCAATTTCAATCTCGATTATTTTTAGTAATAATTAAAACTTTATAATACTGCTGGTTTCTACGACTTCCTGAAACCAAAACAAATCAACATGAATAGCCGTCATGAACAGCATTATGTACTTAAGGATCAATTAACACGCAGAACAAATTTTATCCCGATATCTCGATTATTTCTTTGTAAGAATTAAAATTTACTATACCCTTTCGGATATTTACTTTCAACGTGTTTAATTAACTCTCCACAAACATTTTTGCAGTTCCTATCTTTTGTCTGCACTTCAAGATTTCCCAAATAACTTTCCTCCGTTTATTTGTTGTTAAGTGGCTGAAGATTTGTTTTAGAATTGGCAAAGAGTCTATGAAATTCTTATTGAATAATAGTATTTGAAATCTAATGTCCTTTGCAACGCCTGCTCATAGTGCTTGTGCGACGATCCTCTGCAATTCAGGTACAGGGGGTGCGGCAGAAACAGCTCCCCAATTTCAAACATAAATAATAAAGAATTGCTATGTGTTATTCAAAAGTTCATTTCATAATTTGGAAGAATGTTTGCCATTTGGTTTTTCATATTCACTTACTTTTAAAAAGGATATCGTCCAAATGCTGACCGATATTGTATATGCATTTCTGAAATCTTGAACCCTCCTCGTCATTTCTTGAGGTATTGTCGCAATATCTTGGCTGATAACAACTTTCAGCTCTTCGGTTGTTCGGATCCTATTCTTGTGGACTTGTGTCTTCAGATGTAAAAGAAAGTAATCGCAAGGAGATAGAACAGGAGAAAATGCTGTCCATGAAATGTCACCTCGTAGTGAGATAAGACGCTTCGGAAATAAATACTTTCGGCATGTCCCTCGATATTTTGGCTATGAGGGGCTATGTTATCATCTTGTTTGAACCACTCAGACAAATTCCCATGCTCATCCAATTTTGGTTGCAAGAAGTTCATAACATATCCACATAATAGGTAAAAGTTACTGAAACTGCTTTGCCATTCTCCTTAGAAAAGTATGGACGTATAAACCCAAAATCTGCAGTAGCACACCAAACAATATCTCGATCGTTATGGATAGGTTCTTGGATTGTTCGGAATCTAGTAGCGAAAGTTACACACTTAAACAAATGAAAATGGGCTTCTTGAGACTGAGTGACCATTTTTGAAATATGCCTCTGTCACGGAAGCACGATGTTCACCCCTCCATAACATGATGGCTATTAAAATGGTAAAGCATCTGCCACTCACAGCTAGTTCCCAACAACTACAGCCATAACTATGATATTGGAAAATTTAGGAATTATTTCCACCGCTCCCTGTTCAACCGAGAGGAACAAAGTGACAGTCAATTCTTTCAAAGTAACTGCTTTCGTGAAATTAGACTTCAGACGGTATATTGCAAAACATTTTTGATCGTATCCGGAAATACTATGCATTGTTTTAAAAATCGAATCCAGTGAAAAATATGTACGACTGTAAAATAACATAACTACAAGTGAAAACAATTCCGTACATAATCGTCGGAGAATTATAAATGAAGAGTCCTAATTTTTGGATTTGAAAGAATGTGACATAACATAAAAGCAATGAGAGAAACAAATTTTTACCCTAAAAAAAGACCACATTTTGCTCAGATCCGATGGAAAGATGATCCGAAAACTCAAGAAGCGAGATATTGCATTAAAATTTGTTTTCAATCATAATAAACATGGTAAAATAATACAAATAAAATAAGTAAAAATAAAAACATTTTTACACGCAAAAAACATTTCTGTATCAAGCTTTTATTTAGTGATGGCCTAAATGGTATAAGAATAATTTTTGAGATGTAAAATAGCATATAATTTATAATAGCTTGATCCGCTTAGCTAAGATGCCTAGATAATTACTGATAAATTACATATCATAGCTATGTACTTGTATATGAGATCAAACGAAGTATTCACGCCTCTCAAGTCTTTACAAATTATTTAATATTTTTCATTCAAAATATGTGTATATATATATTTTTATACCTTTTAATCCATCTTTAAGTAAAAGCTTGATTTAATTTTTTTTTTTTTTGACTTATATTTATTTAATTCTTTTTAAGGTGAAAATTTAAAATTAAGAATTCATTAGTCGAGAGGGTCACCAATACCCAAATTTGTTTCGTATTAAGCAAAATATTGTTATGCAAGAATTTTGCGGTTTTCATTTAGATTCAAAAGTAGAAATTATTCAAGATAAGCATAATGTTTCTCATAAGCAATTTATGTGAGAATAAATTTCTAATTATAATAACTTCATATATATGCAAAATACCAAGTCAGTTTTTTTTCTTTGTTGTTTTAAATCGATATAATTATAAAAAAATACCTTTAATCAAATTCATTAAAATTCTTAGATATATATTAATTCAAATTAAACAAATCTAAATAAATGAGCTCTTCCTTTTTTCCTCCTTCTCGACTATTTTATTTAAAATTATAATTTAGGTTATTTTTAGATTATCTAAATTATACATAATTTTATTAAAAAGAAATAAATGTTTATTCATTCCATTCTTTATCCAATTATCTTTGAAAAATGTTATTAAATGTCTATTTTTCAACGACTTCTTGTCACTAGGGAAAAAAAAAGGATTGGATAATGCAAAAATTATTTAACTCGCTCACTTAAAGAAAACAGAAAAAAATCCAATTATTTATGAAAATTTACATCACATCATTCAATTTATTAATTTTTATAGCCAAACGATTAGTTTTTAAAAATCGTACGATTTGTAATCAAAAACATAATATCTGTTTCCGCCCGGGTTCGAACCGGGGACCTTGCGCGTGTGAAGCGCACGTGATAACCACTACACTACGGAAACACGGTAACATAATGGCTTGCAATGGTACTAAATCTAAAAATTTCGCTTTTCTTTCGTTATTTATTCTTGAATTGAAAAGAATATAATTTTTTAGCTTCAGTTTCATCGATTATTGAGACACTATTTTTTAGTTCCATGTTTCTGCTAGCAACTTATTATCCTCTTTTCCAGTTTATTTGAAACTCAGTCACCAGATGGCGCTGTGTTTGGATAAACAAGTGCTATTAAATAAGATTACTGGATTGTTACGTCATGGATGGGTTAAAGTAGAATGTAACATTACTATTACACGTTTATGAAATAAAATTATGACGTCACTAGCTGTCACGAGACACTTTCAAATTTGGTTAATGGTTAGTCGTGAATTGACAACTACTTCCTTGAAGTTAACGTGTTTTGCTTGCTTTGATTTTTTTTTTTTTCGGGAAATTACTTTGGTAAATAAATGTTGATCCCAATGAATAATTTTTTTGTGCGAACGAAATAACTTGAGAAAATTAACCGAAATAAATTGTGAAAAACTTTAACTTACGCAGACACTTTAATATATGCAGGAAAATTCAAGTCATTAATGTTGATGTGATAGCTGAGATTAATAGGATAAAATCATACAAATATTCACAAATCTGAAAATTTTTAATCAATTAATTGTTTTACTTAATAAATTATTTAAAATTATTAAAAATAACAGTATATTCATTTTTCTTCTTTAGATGGTGATATTTTTTTTTTTTTTCACTAGCTTCTTTTAAAATTATATTTTCCTAGGCATTAAATCGTCAATTTTTCTTTCACATACGTTGATTCTATGATATTTTTGGGGGATTAATTTTTCAAAAACGCTTATTTTCCATTCTCTATTGCAGTCTAAATATTTAAGAGTTGTATTTCTTTTTCATTGCGGAATTTTCGAGCTTACTTTTATGTTTACACATTCTTTACTAAAAATTATTGAAGGCCATTTTTCTGCAGCCAACTTTTATTTGATCGCATGATATAACTGTATAGTAGATCAGGAGTATTCAACCTTTTAAACCTTGGGGAACCCTTTGAACTTACCATTTTCTTGAAGGAAGCACTTGATCAAAGAGAAAAAAAAAAGTTATCAAAGCCTTACCCTACTCAAACTTACAAAATTATTATTGCATTTCTATTTCATCGCAATAGAAACGTCTTAGTAAGATAATGGATGGCAAGGTTGCTAATGGCTTTTTTTTTTATTTATTTATTTTCTAAAATCTATTCTATGAAAAATAAACAAAAGCAACATTATTTTAAATCATAACAAATTAATGAAAATAAATTTTTTTAATGACTTGGCAGTAATTGTCTGTTATTACAAAGTATTTTTTCGTCTGGAATAATTGTTGAAATCTGTAACCTAATTCTTCTTCAACTTCCAATCTGTTTCTATGTTTTGCTTTTGTGGCAGAGTATACAATAAATGATTTTTTTCGCATACATAGTTTGAAACATATGACAGATGTTTTATAGCTCTTTTGGCAATTTCAGGATATTCTTTGCCGATGTCAATCCAAAAAAAATGCATAACATCAAATTAACTAAAATTTTATTTCAATTGAGTGTCGATTGATATATCAATTTGTTGTTCTCTTCCTTTTATTGGGAATTAGGATTTGTCACAGTCTTGATAAGGATTTTGGATCTAAGATAATTTTCCTTTTTGAACAGAGATATATTCAAGAAAAAATTTTTGCAGACCTGATAAATGTTGGACCAAACCAATTTTTATCGGGATTAACTTTACCGTCTACTAAAATATTATACAAATTAGAAAAGCATTCAACGTTATCTTTCAAAATGCAGTCTGCCTAAAATCTCAATTTTAAAAGGGGGGGCATCAATTTTGCTTTATACCTTGATAATAGTGAAATAAGTGGCCAATTAAGTGAGCAATTCTTTACCTGAGACAAAAAATGGAGTCTAAATGTGACCTAATAAGTCTCGATTAATGTATTCGAAGCACATGACTTTTATGAAATATATATATATATATATATATATATATATTACAAGCTAATATTTAATTATATTTATTTATTTTTAAGAATTCGATATTTTATAAAAAAATTAAAATTGCACTAAAGTTTTGGCGCTTTGGTTAAGCAAATAGTGATCTCTAGCGGAACCCTTTCAAAGTTTCAGGGAACCCTAAGGTTCAGCGGAGTTCATGTTAAAGACTGCTGTAGTAGATGAATGCAAGGTAAAAGGATCGCCAAGGGCTTAATTTATTATGATGCATACTGTTAATGTCATCATTATAATAATGCATTATAATTTTTTGTAACATATGTTGGTTTTAATTGTATATTATAGTTAGTTTCTTAAAACATGGTATCTCGTAAATATTCATTTCAATAAGGTTTTTTTTTTAGTTCAAGTTATAAAGTATATTTTGAAAAGCATATAGCTATTAATATACGGAATGTCAAATGAGAGAAATTAAACGAGTTTGTTTGATTAGCAGTTACACACAAAATACGGACCATTTCATTTAGTTTTTTTTTTTTTTTTTTTTTTCATTTATTCATTTCTGATTTTGGAGGCTTTCGCAACAGTGCTCACGCGTTCTGTCAGGTAATTAATTACATTATGTAATTAAAACTGCAAAAATATCACTGTTCATATTATTGATAACATTTAAATAATTATAAAACAATTCTATACTTCTTATGAAATATCTAAAAAATACTAAATTAAAAAAAAGATTTTCGAAAGTGTCCGTGATGTACAATACATAGATTTTGAAATTTTTAATTCACTGCATTACTTATTGTAAAAGTAACATTTTTTTTTTTTTTTTTTAATATTTGAAAACAATCCTCGGGGACACAGACATCCAAATTGTTTTAAGCATTTCGTTTATAGTTCTTATTAAAAAAAAAAATTATTTACAAACAATAGTGTTTACTCGTAGAATTTTATGTGTGTGGACACTCTTTCATTTCCACTCAACAATACATTTTGAAATCTCCCCTACTTTTCTTTTTAATTTGGAAATTTTTCTTATTTGGAAATCGAGGCAAAATTTCGAAATCTTTCTCCAAAATATCACCAACATAAAAGTACATTTGTAGCTGATCCCTCAACGATAAGAAATTCGAGATCCTTGTGTATCAATGAGAAAAGACCCTTTTCGGGTTTCTGACACCTGTGGATGCGATTCCCTTAGCAGAAACTCAAACTTTTTGCAATAGCGAAAATGAAGGAGATTATTTTCCATTCGTAGGAATGAGTCGGACTTGAAAACTGTGTAACCTGAAAGCTTAAAAGTAACAGAACTTGTGCTGTTTCCCCTATGGACGTACATACTATCACCTTATCCCTTGAAAAAATAGATTATTGTGTTAGAAGAATGAAGATTTTTTCTCTCTTTAGAAATTATATCAGTAAGGACTATGAAATTCAATCATATATATGTAAAAAAAAAAAAAAAAAATTAAGAAACTTTGTATCTTAAATTCTAAAGCAGAAGTAGCCAGATGCACTGACGATGGAAGCCCCATTTCTGGAAATCTAAGAGTAGGAGGCGTTTATCCACTTGCTAGATGGAAATAGTAAAATTTCCCTGAATTGCACATCAGTTTTTCCCAAAATGATATTATTTCGTGAATTTATCACCGAGACTAAACGGTTTTTCCACTGCTGAAATTTGGAAACAGGTTCGGAACAAAAAATTTCTAAAACCGAAGAATGTGCACCGAGACAAATCTCACTCTTTGGTGCTTTAATTGTTTTTAACACTTAAATTTACTAAAAATAAGCGTTAGTCTGTTCTAACTGATTTGCATTTAACTGAGTGTATGAGAACTGCCTTGACAAATCATTGAACAGATTTTCGGCAGCTAACTGCTTATATTGACAACATTCGTAAGGCATGTACAAGCAAATCTAACTTTCAAAGCTGTCTTCACCTACTGTCAAATATCCTGATCGAAACCTGGAACACATTTCCAGACAGAAAATTGTTCCAGTTTTTATGAAAATTTTGTGACCTTGTAACACGTACATTCTTTTATGACGTAGTACTTTTAAAGTTTAGAAACATTCCATAAACATTCTATTTTTTTTTACTTGAGCACGTAAATTTGAAAACCCATTACAGTTTAGGAGACGAAACATGGAACACATTTCATTCTAGAAAAAAGGAATTAATTCAGATTAAAATGAGTAATGCTATAAAATATGCTGTTCTCTTAAATGTATCGAAGTTAGATATAAAATTAATGTTCGGTTATTTTGTTATCTTGAAAAATGTTCCAGTTTCGGATCTTATTCTTTAACATTACCTGAAAATAGCTTTAAAGATTTTCTGTTCAAAATCGTTTGATAGAATCAATATAACATTTTTTTATTTTCTTTATGTTTTTGAATAACACTATTAAATTGTTTAACTAACAAGCAATAGAATAAAACAATTATTTTCGGGCATTGATAAGGTTAAGTTTACTTATGACTTTATAAAAAGAAATGAGTGATTTTAGTACACCGTATTTCATACGTATTACTTTATGTGCTCAAAAGCTGCACTACCCATCCTAGAGAGCAGCATTATGGCCATACAGCAACTGGCGAGATACACGTTCCAGCCTTCTTAACAGAACAGTGGTTGTCTTTCCAAGCATCCCCGCCAGGCTGAGGAGGATTTGGTTAAATTTAATTACAGTGATTCTTAATTTTTATCTTCATTGTACCCTTTGGATCACAGTCTGACGTAACGTTTTTTTACACATAGCTGAAGATTTTATAAGCCTCCAAAAATGATCGAAATGACGATTTTCGGTTTATTTTTTACTTCTTTCTTTCTAGTGGCCTTTTGTATGCTCTGACTTAATTTTATTTACTAGTCATGATCGGAAATTAATTTTCATTGTTAACGATAAATTAATCACTTTTAAATTTTATGAAAACGAAGACTTACTGCCGCATGTAAGTGAACAAAGTTGTTATTTGCTCTCAGTACAAAGCCGACAAAGCTCAACTTCTCATGACAGTCGCAATAAAAAATATTCACTCCTATAAAAAAAATTTAAATCTTTCTTTCAAATTTTTAATAAACAAACATTTAACTTATGATCTAGCAATAGTAGTGCCTTAGATTTAAAGTATTTTACTTATCTATTATTACTTTTAAACTACAAGGTTATTCAAAATAAATCACCTGATTTCAAAATTCCATATTTTCAAAAATAAATGACACAGAAAGATAAGTTATGCATGAATACAATGGAAAACTGGGGAAGTTTTATATTGTGAACAGTAGGTGTGGCCCTCGTGTGTTCTTCGTGAAGCTGTTTCACGAAAGGTGTTTTACAGACTTTCACGGAGCTACCTCGCAATTGAATCGGTCGCAGGGGGCCAGGTGACTTGATGTTTCACAACTTAAAATAGCCCCACGCCACTTCTTCCTTTGGATTTTTTTTTTAAAGATAAAATGTACGCATCACCATCACCCACAAATTTGGGTGAACTTAAACAACGGATTTGTGCTGCTGTACAGTTACTAATGCCACTTTACGAAGTGTTTGGCATGAATTTAAAAAACGAATTGACATTATACGTATAACTAAAGGAAGTTATATCGAACATTTGTAAAAAAAAATGCATTCGTGCTTTATCATTCTGAGTGTAATTTATTAATGAAGATATAGCATTTTGTAATTTGATTATTCATTTTGAATAACCCTGTATTTCTGGGGATTTATTCCATATTTCACAGATTGACAATAGATTCTAAACTGATCGAAAATAAAAGCTTAAGAGAGCTTGAGAACCCAGAGGAAAAGAATTTCCGCAACTTTATATGTTTTAAAAACCTATTTCAGTGATTATTTAAAATATTTACTTATTGTAACGTAGAATCTTTTCCCAATAAAACTATCTTTTATAACCAGAAACAGAATCGAGCTTTCGCAATTTTTTTTTTTTTTGATTTAATGAGTGATATAATGTTAAACAAAATCGTAATTAAACTTATAAGCAAACAACTCTGAAATGTGACATTTCACGTCGCAGTAACGTGTTTCTTAGCTTCAGTAGCATTGTGTAACATTTTTAAGTTTATATCGTTATAAAAATTGCTGAGAAATTGAGCGCCGATATTGCTGAAGTAAAAGCGTAGCGCTAAATTTTTGTTTAGTCGCAAGTATAAATTAATATTTGATGTTCCACTTCCTTTTCTCCAGTGAAATAACAAATATTTGTTTCGTATTATTTATGCGCATTCTGAACTTGTGATCGCACACAACACTTAAGGCTCCCGCCTACCCGCCATTTTGATTTCAAGAACGTAATGTTAATCCTATGGGATTTCGACCTTAATTCTCACATCTTAACTCTTTGATCTATTTGAATGCAATAAAGGGCATCAGAAAGAATAAAAAATAATTAATACTTCTGTATAATTACTTTTTTCCTAGGAAATATTTTTACCCCTATTTTAATTATTCGTTTGCGAATTTTTCCGGTCTTTGAAAAATAATATTAAGACTCGGAGGAAAAAAGATAAGAATTGTAATTCCGCAGAAGGATTCACTATTTTTTCGCTCTTTCAGATGCATTTTATTGCATTCAAATAGATCAAATAGTTAAGATGTGAGAATTAAAGTCGAAATTCCATAAGATTAACATTACGTCCTTGAAATCAAAATGGCGGGCAGACGGGAGCCTAAATTTTTTTAGTCAAAATTTTGTTTCGATTGGATCGTAAAATCTTCACTTTTTTTTTTATTCATGATGATAACTTGTTATTTTCAGTACATTTTCATTTAATTTCTTGCTGGCCGAATAAAAAAATTAACTTTTTAGTTCTTTTTTTTTCTTTCTTTTTTTTCTTTTTCGCTCTTTTGCCATATAGAAATGTGTATGTTTGGTTTATACATATTATTTAATAAACAGCATTTTTGAAATACACAACAATTCCATCTAACACGTGCAAAACCTTTTTAATAAGTAAGCGAGGATAATTTTTTATGTGAACTCTGTTCTGAATGTCAGGGATTGTAAATTCGGATTTACTTTTTAATGCCTCCAGAACATCAATATTCTTTCTCATAGAATCCCTACTAATTTTTCACACGGTCACGCCCTACCATATTTTAAGATACACTGCAGATAAGAGTTGTATCTTCCATCCTCAGGAATGGGAGAAAAAAATAATATTCAAGTAATCAATCACTTGTCACCGATCGTGAAACAGATGGGAAAAGAACCCCGGGGTTTCTCATTCATACTCCAGGGCAGGTTTGGAAACAAGACTCGTATATGAGATAATCGAAGCGGACGTATCATATTCAAAGTCATGGGCACAAGATGTATGGTTGAACATTAAAAGTGATGGCTGTCTTCTGATTCCTTTTCCCCTTAGAATGAGCTCGCTCCCATACTTCGCAGTTGTTTCTCGTGGGTATCGCGGCCATTTATCTTCCCTTCAAAACGGGGCATCTGCTAATGTTTAGGTAATAGTTATGAATGTGGCCATTTATTTTTTGCTCAAAACGAGACACCTGCTAATTTTTGGGTATTAGGTATCAATGTGCCCCTCCCCCCCCCCCCCTCATTTATGTTGTTTGAATTGAGAACTTGACCTAGTAAAAGAACCATGCTTTACGTAAATTAACATAAACAGTTTACATAAGTTCATTAATTTGAAGAAATGTACTGGATAGGAAACCATCAGATGGAGAAAATGGAGAGTGATACTAGGACACAATACTGGCGCGAGAGGGTGAACTAAGAGTTGATACGAATCGTGCCTTAGAGTATATTGGATTGGATCCAATTTTGCTATGAGTGAGAAAAGCAGAATTTTCACTTATCGTCTTGGATTGAGGATACGATTTAGTAAAAGCTTCAAATTCGTAGTAAGACTCGCGAATCCACTTAACCCGGGGGGTTACCGCGGCTTCCTTTTTTATGAGATTCAGATAAACTGTTTTTCAGGTGACATAAAACTTAGTGGAAAGAGCAGATATTAATATCTCTTTTTCTTTTTATTATATATATATCGTGAGATACACATGAAAAGGAGTTGTAATTTGCAAACTTATACTACGAATGAGAGAAATTAGAAGCACGAGAAAGAAATATCAAATGGTCCTTTAATACGAGCAAAAAAAAAAAAAACGCACTGTAGAGTAGGTATCTTATACGAAACCAGAACTCAATTTCAATTACATATAGCTAGTTTAGTTTTAGTTCAGTTTTTATTAACGTCGCACTAGAAGCAACACGAAGGCTATTGGTGACGGACCTCGTAATTTTGAACCACGGTCAAGTGACGAGGACGACACCTGAGCTGGCACCCCCTCTCCCAACATCCACACCACGCCAACGGGAGGACTTTGGGCCCCAATAGATTTAACGTGCATCAGCCCCGGCTACACGGCGGGTCTTTAGCGGCCAAGGATCGAACCCGCGACGGAACGAAAACCGCCGGCCGCTAGTCCCGACCTTGACCACTAAACTACCGCGGCCCTTAAATGTGAAGTCAATAAACAGTGAATAAACGACAATCAGGGCGATGGACTTCTGTCAAGTGACGAGGACGACACCCGAGCTGCATCCCACTTTCCAAAATTCCACACCATCCCAAAGTGAGGACATCGGGCCTGGACAACTTTATCGTTCGTCAGCGGGGACTAGGATCCCGACTCGACGGCCATGGGCTCGTGACCATGACCACTCGGCTACTGCTGCCGCTAAAAGTTTGTCGAAGATTGAAGAATGAAATGCTAATTCGTGTCTTGACCTCATTATTTTCTCAAAATATTTCATCGATGTGATTATTGGAGATTCGTGTGCAACAATTTGTTGTATAACTCTAATAAGACGTTTATTTCAATTAAATTCAAATGCAGGATAACTCCGCAGTGTATGCAATGGAGTTGAAAAAAATCTGTGCAGGTCTTACTGTTAAAAATTGTGTCATTATGTTTGTTGGGGCAAAAAAATAGTGCCACTACATGCACTAATGTAATTTTGACTTTTTTATACTACTTTAACTATAAAACTAAATCAGTATACTGTATGTAAATTCTAAATATTTATTTGTTATTAGGCATCTCACAGAAACAAACACAAAAAAAGTATCGTTTGGTAAATTAATTTTTCCGTTCTTCTTAAAAAGTTTTATTATTTATTTTTGTTCGAAGAAAATCGTCTTTTTTTTATTTTGGTGCTGATGTAACTGTCTTTTTAAGAGTTTGTTGATCTTGAAGAAAAAAAGTTGTAATAGATTCTCGCTGAAAGTTTTAAGTTTAATTTTTAGTCATTCAAAAATTAGGCTTAGAACTTTCAGCGAATTAACGAGAATATGTCTACACATTTGTTTTCTCTTTTATATGTGGTACACTAAATTTTATTTTTGATTAATTCATTGATAAGTGATTAATAATTGATTTGTTTGATGTGTTTCAACTTATGTTTAATGTTGAGGTTTTGAAAACACATAGTTTTAATAATTTAAGCGGAGAACGGGGGATAAAATCCTTTGTTGCTCTGTATTCCATAAGACCAAACATTCAGTCAAGCAGAGAATGTGAGATGGTGACAATTAAGTTGTAATAATTATTTTACCTCACTAAGGTCAAAGCTTATATTTAAAAGGCAGGACAGATCATTGAGAAAATTGAGGTTGCCACCTCGCATTTGCGAACGTAATACTAATTCTGAGAAGAGTTTCCTACTTTTGTTATTTAAAGCTAGATTATTGCTTTTATCTGCACGAAATAAGAATGTAAAAAAAAAAAAAAAAAAAAAAAAAAAAATGTTTTGTTTTTTTTTTTTTTTTTTTTTTATGATTTTCGGAAATATTTTAAAAATTTATTTAAGTCTGAAAAAATCACAACTACATTATTGATTTCAAGAAAATAAATTATTATTTTTTTTATCTGAAAAAGGGGCGGTGATTAATTTTTTCTTTTTCTTTCTTTCTGAGATGGGGCGGTAGATCAAAAAAGGCTAGAAATCTATTTCTTTATATACGGTATAGAAAACGAATAAATCTACAAATCAGACCTACTTCGACGCCTACGGATGGATATTAGAATATTAAAAGATGATTATAAGCAGTTTTTCTTTCTCTCTTCATTCCCGCTGTTTTTACACCTTCGTACCAGCAAAGTAATTTAATCCGAACAATAAACTCGAAAGAGATAACATTCCCACCCACCTCCCACAACTCTGCTAGAGCGCTTAAACGTTAAAATGGGATCGCCCACGAAGGGATTGCATTCATGGAGTTTCGTTTATTTTATTACCTTAATTTATTGACCCTTTCCGGTCTTTGATGACCATCCTCCGGACCTCCTCTGTCGCTGGACACCGCGGGCGTCAAATGACTTGCTTCTTCGCCGCGGGAAAGATCCAACGTTCATTTGAAACAGCCCACCGCCATCTGTTTCTATACTAGCAGAACTTATTACGATTAAAATAAACGAAGGATCAGTTACGAATTGTTTCCTTAGTTTTTAAATGTTGCCGGAGTAACTTTATATATATATAACACATCAATCAATAACTCCCGAGACTAATCCAGAGATGGCGCTCGTAGTAAACCAGTAACCAGGTCTTTCTAGAGTACTAACCTTTGCTTGAAACGTGTCAAAATTTTAAGTCGATCGGACCAGAAACAGCTGAGTTATCGAGGTTGGAGTAAAGTCGTTTTGTAGTTTGTTTAAAAAATGGAAAAAACCGAGTTTCGTGTTCTGATAAAACATTGTTTTTTAATGGGTAAAAACACCGTGCAAGCGAAACAATGGATTCAAAAATGTTACCCGGACTCTTGTCCATCAAAAGCAACGATTTGTGCCCGGTTCCATTCATCGTTAACGACGGTGTCGGTGGTTTGCTGAGTTTAAACGTGGTCGTACCGACACAAATGACGCGGAACGCTCAGGTAGACCTGTGGAAGCCGTTACACGGAAAAATGTGAGTGAAGTGACAAAATATATGAAAGATCGTAAAGGAAGCTCGAGATTGCTGAGATGACACAGATATCATATGGAAGTGTATTTACTATCCTTCATGAAAAATTGAGATGAAAAGGTTTTTCCAAGTGGGTGCCGCGATTTTTCGATGGAACACAGCAACGAGTCGATGATTCAGAAAGCTACGGTATTTACCTGCAACAAAAAAGATTTTGCAAAAAAAGAAAAAAAAAATTGGGAAAAAAAAAAAAGATTTGGAAAAGCATTGGAACGATTGTATCACTAAAGGTGATTAACAAAAGATGTATATGTTGATGAATAAAAAAATTTGCAAAAAAATGTTGTTTTCAATGTTAGTCTCAGGAGTTATTGATTGATGTGTTATATATTATATATATATATAGTAAAATCTCACAATTTGTTTCTCTGTAGTTAGAGATTTGTCCTCGAATTGAAGAAGTATGATTTTTATTTTTGTTTTAAGATTTTGTCTTTGGATTTTGTGTATGACTTTGTCTAATGGAGTATTTTGTAGTCAACAATTTACCATACTGATTCATAAATACTAGAGGCAAATAATGTAAGAATATCACCAATTCAAATCCCCCCCCCCGTTCTTTTCATAATATGATGTAATATAATATATTATATATATATATATATATATATAACAAATGTTATTTAACATTTGCAAAGTATAAGTTATGAGTAATCGAATTTGAAATGGATTTTTCTGAAATTTGTAAAATTAACGATAAAAACAACATAAGACAATTTTTTTTATTGAATTGTAATTTAAAGTTTTAGTAATAATTTTCTTTTAAAAAAATTAGATAAATGTTCTTTTTACAAAGGCTGTTTTTGTTTGGCGTTATAAACAATTTTTATTTTGTGTGGCGTTTAAACAACTAAACATGTTTGTTGAACGTTCTCGAAACCGAAAACTGGTTTTTTTTTTTTTTTTTTTAGAAAAGAATTATTCGAAGTTTTCTTACACCAGTACATTATAACAAATAAATACACATAAAGTAATAAAAATGCATCGTTAGTCACTAATCTTGTTCATAATTTTGAAAATTTGTTTGTTTATCGCTGCACCCCAAATATTTTAGGGTGCTTCTCTGACATATGGAAGGAGCTGTAAGCATTTCCGCCAAAAAAATGTGTCATATTAATTTTTGGCGTTATTTTTCGGGGAAAAAAATTACTTTTCACCGTTTTCCAGCAAATGTAACAGTTTTTCGTAAAATTTCTCAGCTAAAAAAAAGAGGCATTTTAATAAATTTTTTTCACTCAATTTGTTTTTCTAAAATTGGTTAAAAAAATAAACGAACCACTTTAGTTACAAACCAATTCTACACTTACATAATTGGTGGAAATGCTGAAAATTTATGCATCTTTGCTCTGAATGGAACGATATTTAACGCATTGTGTGTTTATCAAGAAGCTCTTCAGATCCCTTAATACTATTATTACATAGCTTAATGTTATAGTTATTTATTGCTTGCGTAGCAACTGTTGTTTTGGAAGTGGATATTTTATATCTTTCTATTTGTCATTTTGGATTCATTTATTGATAATGCATGTCCTTATTTAAGAGCTATTTTTGCACCGCAAAATAAAAACTATAATATATTTTGGATATATTGTCTAGCATTGTGTTGTTATGGGCTCTCCTTAAAAATTTGTCTTGATAGTTAACTGGATTATTGAGTTTTAAAATTCAAATGCGCGAAGAACGAATACATCGGTTCAGAAATACGAAGTATTCGATTCTTATTACAAGTTTCGTTGCCATATCAGACAAGTTTACTAACACAACATCCCTTTCTTACTTTGGTTTCTATTTTCGTTTCAGATCATTTTTACAGTTAAAATTCAAACTCGATAACTTTTCTGGTCATTTATGTTTCATTCCCTGGAGCAAATACGAATAAGTAAAGATGATCCATCCAGCTTCCTAGCGCAGCCGCTCCTTCCAACCTTAGTATACAATGGCATTGACACAGAATTCTAATTCTTTTTTTCCCCTTATCATCGATGACAAGAGTGTTATTCACACTGATTCTGGCCTGCACATGGTCCTGAGATATGGCAGCTGTGTTTACTCCCGCTTTTCCGCAACCTCCAAAAAGGATCCGAAAGAAAAATAAAAAGAAAGAGGGGGACATTCAAGAATCACGATCTGCTTTTCACCAGTACAGAAATGCCAAACTGGGATTTTTAACTTGGATGCATTCAGTCACGTATATCAAACTTTTTGGATCCACCATCTTCCTTGCGATGCCATTTTACAAAGTATAAATCATCTGTTTAACAAAGTTATTAATATTGACACTTGATGTCAAAAGTGGTGTGTTTAAAACAGATATTTGCGACCTTGCACCAGATGATAGATGAATGGTTGGCAATGCAAATAACTCGATTTAGCTTGTTGTGTTTATCGATTATCTATTTTACCGAGGAAGGGGAGAAGAATGAGTGAAGCTTGAAGATTTTGAAATAAATGTAAACAAATACATAACTTCTAAGACAACAGTTGAAAAAGAGAATATGTAGGCAAGAATAATACAGTCTGAACTCGTTCTTTCGCGTTAGTCAGGAACCCATGGTTATTAAATCACAGATTAAGTGGATCAAGCAAAGTGCACATATATTGAGAGAAAAATCAAACAATCGAACAGAAATTTGCCAAGATTGGTGTTTGCATCTGTCCTACTCCCTTTCTGGTCATTTCTTTATCTTCATTAATGCTATGACAAAGTTAATCCTCATTTTTTCACCATCCACGTAGTTAATTCGAGTAGATTTAAGTACTGATAATTTCCGCCTGTCTTAATTCTTTTCGAATTCCTTCCATGACAAAAAAAAAAAAAAAAAGGGTTAAAATCTATTATAAATTATTTATACTTTAATCTTTTGCATGGGTTTTAGAAATAAATAAGTTTTAAGGCAACTTTAATTCTCATTATGATTATTTTAGAGTTATATATATGAAATTGTATACCGCAAGAAGTTTAAGCAATGTTATTGTGATAAAATTTAAATTATATGTAATACTAAAAAATTTCACTACTGATTGAAGTTAATTGATCGTCGGTCAATAATGAATGATAATTAGTAATCCAAGATACTTATATGATATTTATAAATAACAAAATAATCATTATTCAGCAAGATTGGACACTTATTTTAAAACTATTTTATGGTAACATCTTTATTGTTGAAATCGGAAAATACAGGTTTTCATTGTTTTATAAAGTCGAAGTTTTATTTATAATCAGGATCATGGTTCAACTCAGTTCTTTTGATTATAACGCAACGTATTGCAGCCATTTCGGCAGAAAATCTTTCTTTGTTTTAAGAAATGGTCCGTAGAGTAAACAATAAGTTACTTATTTCACCAGAGCAGGTTGCTGAATCAGATAACAAAAGCGTTAGGAATGCCGTCCAAAGATAACATCGCAAAAAACATTTGAAATCTCAAAATAAGTTTTATTCCAGTTTTATTATCTAAGCGATCAAGCAGTCTTTACGAAAGTTTATCTAAGATATAGGTTCTCAACCTTTTGGCCCATCACCTCTTTTCCGAGAAAAAATGCTAACTGCCCCTCTTTTTCCAGGAGGAGGACTAATACACTTCGTTCTTAAAAATCAATAATTAATTATGAATTTATATAGATTTTACCAAACAATTAAAAAAAAGCCTGAAGTTAGAGAGTAATCAGAACATTCTCTTTTTTTTCACTCTTTTCGAATACACTTTATTCATGAAATTAAAAAAGGAATAATCTAGCTTGAAGAAAAGAAGAAGCTCCATATTTACGTATTGAAATTGTTGTATGCGTCAGTATATCCACAATCTTGTCGTCATCTGTCCATGAATGTAAGCAGGCTTTGTGGATGTTGCCTAAACACATACCGGTGCACTGCACACGCTGTAACTTCTACGTACTAGTAAAAAAGGTATCTGGAACAAAGTTTGACCCACAATTCTATTTTAATACCGACTAATCTTGTTTTGAAAGACATTTAGAATTTTGATTAAAAACAATACCCATGATTTTTAGTATTGATCAAGTTTTTCATCACGTTCCTGGAGTAATGTTCGGGGACACTGATCTTCAAAGTTCCTAAATTGGCCTTGAACCAAAATGCCGCTAGATCTCTTCAATACCCATCGTGGGTAGTGCCCATCCTGTTGCGAACTGTTGGATTATGAATGGGTGTTGAATTATAGAAACACACAGAGCAGAAATTTGAAATCTATTTTATTATTTGAATAACGTTCTAGTTGCTTTGAAAGAGAAAACGGATATTGCTTACAAAAAACAAATTTTACTTCTAGGTTTGGGACTGTGTAACAAATTGTGGTTATTGTACCTTTGTATTTATGCTAATGATTTCTTAGAGAGGAAAAGCCATGAAAAAAAACTCCTTTTTATGATTATACTTATGTCATAACCAAAGTGTCCGGGCAAAGATTGAATTTAAGAGAAACTTGAGAGTCACTGGTCTGAACCAAGCTTTTATAACTAGAACCTGTATGAAAAGGAGAGGGGGGATTTGAAGATCTACACACACACACACACACACATAAAATTCTACTGTTATAATTTCTTAGAGACATTTCATTGAATTTAGAGAAGATTTTTAGAATGATGCTTGTATTTTTATCATTTGTATCTCAGTGTCAATAAGAATATTATCGGGTTTTATGTCCTGAAGTGTAAGCAATAATGATTCACTTCATTATGCATTTGAGAAAATGAAATGCCACGTAATTAAATTCATTCATGCATTGTGATTAATTTGATATCAAGTATTTTTTTTTGTTATTATTTTAAAGTATCTTGAAAGAAGAAACATATCCCTTGTATCCCAAATTGTTTTACTGTGTTTTCTTTTCTAGATAATTGGTTTCCAAATCAATTTTATTTTGGTGGCTACAAGTATATTACACATCTTCATAAAGGAAAAGGTTCTATGCAAATAGGGGGAAAAAATCAACGAACTTCATTCTGAACTATAAGCGACGAACTTCTCAATTTTATAGTTATGACATAAGAAGACATCTGAGCCGATGTCTCCTCCTAGCTAAGGAGGTCTTATTTCATTTAAATAGTAGCATCCTTATTCCACATGATGGTCTTAATTTCAAACATGCAAACATCACCAGTGGCTTGAGCCAGTATAAGCTGTGCCGTTAAAGCTTATCTACACTATACATATATCATAAAAATCTAAATTAATCGATACTGACATTACTATTCTTCTATGCGTACTATTTTTATTACTACTTACATAAATCAGTTTCTGTCTGTATGTTTGGCAAGCGGTCATGGTAGAAGCCAGAAGTTCTGGGAGCGTGGCCTTTTTTGCCGAGTTCTAATCGCCAAAGATCTACCGTAGAAGGACTTAAGGTATGTTAAATCTATAGAGATTCAAATTTCATGTTGGTGAGGTGACATTTTGGAGAGAGGCTAGTTGCGTCGTCCTCGTCAATTTCTTTGTTGAGTTTCAAAACGATTTGAGTCCATCATCACAGCTTCTCATTTGTTTCAAGACAATAAGCAATCAATTGATCGAGCAAACTATCAAGTGAATTGATAAATAATCAATTGAGATCACTAGCTCAAAGCCTAGTCAGTCACTAATACTGAGGCCCATGTGCGAGGGAATTCTATCTGAGGAAGTATCCGAGTTTCTTACTTTCATGGAAAAAAATGCCATAAACTTTTTTTTAAAAAAAACTCTTCCATTAAATAACTGAATACGTTTTAAGCAAAATAATGCAGTTGAAGAGATTTTAAACGTTTAAAGGGAGCCGAGTTCATTCCAGAAAGGACAGTTGTATGGAATATTGAAGGCTGTTGGTGTTGGTTGAATTGATCCTTAAGTCCTTTATTGATGCGGTGTGTTAGAAAAGTGAGGAATTCTATCCTCAGGTGTCATCATATTCAAAAAAAATTACAAATTCTTGGCCTGAAAACTTTGACTTAATACAAAAATTCTGTGTGAGCATAAATTAGATAGTCTTCAGTACAGCTGTATGCAACAATGTTTTTTTTTTTTGTCATAATTTTACAACGGACGAAAAAAAAATCTTCACTTTGATTATAAACTGTTGTATTATAAATTCATAGTTTACTGGTCGAAGAAAATATTTTTTGTATTCCTTTTGTTTAATATGTGCATTAAGAATCTGCCGGAACAATTGACATTTGCACCGCTTTTCACATTAAAAAAGGAAACAGAAATTCAGTGGGAAGTCCAGGATACCTGATACTTCATTTCTGTCTCTACATTTTTTTTTTTTTTTTTTTTTTTTTTATCAGTATTGGTCAGATATTGCCTGTTAAGAGGGATATTGCCTCAAATAAGGTACAGAAGCGAGGAGGAGCATATAGAAACTTTCGCTAATCCCAGCGAAAAACTTCCACCCCTACGAGTGGTCAACCGGAAGAAATACGGGACGGCCCAAAGAGCAAGTAACTTTAACAGGAATCTAATCCAAAAGAATCGGAGAAGCAAAGACGGTGGGGTCCTTTCCCCAAAGAAAGTCAAACTGCGGATTGAAAAGGAAGGAGATTTAGGCTGCTGCTGCTGGGCGACCTCCGCAGCTGCTATTTTCGATCGTTTTTATTTGTTTTTTTTATTCCGGTCATGGAATGTGAGGGTGGACCGTTAAGGAACAAGGCAGAGGATTATTTTAATGAATTGAGAATGGATCAGGATGTTTGAGATATACAATGATGAGAGCTTGAAGATGATCCAACAAAATGTAGCTAGTATTTATTAAGTCTGCCAAATATTCGCCAAAAATTTTTTGGTGGGATAATCTCTGCTTATAAATCTTATCACTTAAGAAATTAACAAAGCCATCTTTTGGAAACAGATGTCACAATTCTGCAAATTCTAGAATAATTGGAATTCTCAAAGTATACCACAAGCATGCATATATACATGTACGATTTCAATCAGATTTAATTAATTTTTTTGTACTTAATAATCATGGAGAAAGTTCACTTCTATTTAGTAATATAATCTCTTGATTTTGCAATTTATTCCTGTTAACAAAACCAAAATGTGGGGATTATCCCTGTGGGTTCGGATCACCATATTAGACTTTTCTAATCTCCGTGAACTCAATTCCGTACATCTCTGTGATCCCTAATCTCTTTGATCTTTCATCTCCAAATTGTAGATAAAAATCTCTAAATTCCAATATGTGATCTGAATAATTCTTGCATTTAACTTTCCAACAGTGAAAGGCTTTTTTCTTCAGCTTTAGCTACGGACGCAAAGACATATATATGGCATTCGCTCAATCTGGGATGATGTACTTTCTCAATGAACATAAAATAAATAGACTTTACCCAGAGATTTAATATTTATTTCTAAGCCATGTCTGTAACTAATAAACAGTATCGATACAAGCAGCACAAGCTACAGCCCATTCACCAAGTTAACTACATTTGAAAATCGTGCAGTTTTAGATAGGCAAGGAGAAAAAGAGAGAAATTTACCTTGCTGGGAATTTATATGCAGGGATTTCTTCAGATAACGTGGTATTGGATGAAGGGATTTCTGGGACTTTCGCTGCAGATCGAAAGTCTGGTAAGGGTTATCCTTACAGATCTGAATCCGTGGGAAACTGACATTACAGATTTTAATAGTGTGGGCTTGTATAAATTAAAAGTTGAGTTGGATTTGTGTCAGGAAATAAGAATGAACTATTTACTATGATACTTAAAGAATACAAAAAAAACTGGGAAATTGAGTTATATTTAAGTGAAATCATTATACACACATCTATATATATGTATATATTCTTATTAAGGCTTCCAAATTTTTAAATATATATCTCAAAGACAATAAAACCCAATTTTGCTTGGAATTTATATGCAGGGATTTCTTCAGATAACGTGGTATTGGATGAAGGGATTTCTGGGGACTTTCGCTGCAGATCGAAAGTCTGGTAAGGGTTATCCTTACAGATCTGAATCCGTGGGAAACTGACATTACAGGAGATTTTATTAGTGGGCTTAGAAATTAAAAGTTGAGTTGATTTGTGTCAGGAAATGTTGAATGAACTATTTACTATGATACTTAAAGAATACAAAAAAAACTGGGAAATTGAGTTATATTTAAGTGAAATCATTATACACACATCTATATATATGTATATATTCTTATTAAGGCTTCCAAATTTTTAAATATATATCTCAAAGACAATAAAACCCACAAACGAATCATTGAAATAAGAGTAAAATTATTTTTTAAGAACTGAAAGAAAAAATGTAATTCCAAGAATCTTAATTAAAATAGATTGAATAGAAAATATTTGAGGACGGTAGAAAAATTCCATAGGATTCATGCAATCGAAATGGCCGGTAG
This sequence comes from Nephila pilipes, assembly GCA_019974015.1. NCBI lineage: Eukaryota > Metazoa > Arthropoda > Arachnida > Araneae > Nephilidae > Nephila > Nephila pilipes. The sequence goes on from BMAW01033385.1 coordinate 325,188, forward strand.
TCGGGAGCCTTAAGCTACACCTGTGTTTAAGAGACAAAATGTGTAGTCCGATGGATGTCCCTTTTTGAGAGGTATTTTTGTGTGTATATATATATAATTTAATTTATTGTTCTCAAATTGAAAGATCTTTGAAAATAAATGATTAAGATGGAAACAAATAATTCTTTGAAATGGTTAATCATTTGGAATTAATTATTTAACAAAAATACATCTCTTAGGGAGAGACCTTTTACTTGAGATTTAATTGTAAAATCGATGAGTGAAAAAGGTCCTATGGATATATTTATCGATATAAACTGACATCAGGTGTTGAAAATTATATTTAGAATTATTTTCAACAAAATTTCTGTAAAAATTCGTCTGCTTTTAAGAAAAAAGTAAATGATCTCTTAGGGTTTTATAAATTTTGTTCAAGGTGTTGTTGTGTATACATTACCCCAAAACACAGTAGCTCAAAAATTTGAGCTTAATATTTATTTAAAATGAGTTTTTTTTTTTTTTTTTTTTTAGATAAAGGAATGGAACGATGAGTAGAATGGAAAAGAAAAAAAGATTCTGAAAATCAATATTTATTTCTATTTTGTTTTTTTATGAAATCTAAAAACTATTTTTTAGAATTCATTGCTTGAGAAATCGATGTTTAAATATCGCTTAATTGAAGATGTTCTTTTTTAAAACTGATGAATTATTAGGAATTCATTTTTAGAGCGTTTTTGATATGAAAGAACAATTTTCATAAATTTATCTAATGAAATTGATTTTATGCTGATTGTGTAAATTAAGATTGTTTCTTTTTCTTTCGCCACATTCAATAATAAAAAAAGTACTTAAAAGATTATAAATAAAAGGTTTCGGAATAACATTGGTTTAAAAATGAGTAATACTGGCGAATTAATTTTGAAATAAAGCGCTTATAGCAATTGCTAGAACAGATATGGTAAAAAAGTAATCACTATCGAAAACAAATGTGCAATATTTGAAGAATTTTTGTAAATCAAAATTTTATCCTACTGGAAAACTGCGATTAGGGTTTCCAGCAATACACTGAGTCGAAGAAATAGTGTTTTAGATCAGGCCAGACATATAAAACACAGAGATAATCTGAGACATCTTCTCGAAACATAGGTTAATCTGGGATAAAAATCAGTTTCTCACGCATCTGGTTGTCATATGAACCATTCAGAGGCCAATGCGATTTTATGTTAGAAAACAAAAATTGTGAACATTAAATGCTTTTAAAATACGTTGGTTTTTTTAAAATTCTTGATTCATTAACTTACTGCAATACAGCAATAAATGTGGAAATAAAAACGTTAATATTTACAGGGATAATGGCAGCATCTTAAAAACTTTAAGACTTACACCAATTGGCAGCTGAAAAAGATAAATTTATGTAAAAATAGTGGAATAACATTTGTTGCCTCAAGTTTTATGTTTATTCATCGTTCTAATATTTTCTTCCTGAATATCTACAGTGGCTCTCGAAATTGAATATAAACCACACACTTTCTTTCTTTAATTCGTAAAACAATGTTCTCACAATACCTATTGAAGTTTAACACGTGTAGAATCGATAAAATACACATGAACTGTAGTAGGTTAAAAAAAATGAGGTATCGTTAATATATGTATTACATAGTTTTTATGTTGAAGTTGCAAATTAATAAGCCACAAAATTAAAAGTATATACTTTACATGATTCCATCAAAATTTTTAAAGGAAAAATAATAGTATTTTGTGTGCATCCATTTCTATTCAGCATACCTATCAAGCAGTGTGAATTGATTTGAAAGAGATCTAGTTGTTTCGATTTATATTGTTTCTCAATTTTCTAGTCATATTGTTTTTAAACGTTCTTTGCTCCTTACATTTGTTTTAATATTTCTATATCTCTTAGATCATTAACGATTAATTAATAAAGACTACAGAGTATCTTTTCAACTATTTAAATTCCAATTCTAACTGTTTCCAGAACCAACATGCAATGTTATAAGTAATAAGTAAAAATTACATAATATAATTATAAGTAATAAGTATAAATTACACTTGACAATAGTATGCATTCGCACAGATTTTTTTTCAACCGAAACCTGAAGTTGTCAGTCACATTGAGATCGATGTGGTATATGTAATTGCGTTTTACTATTGCACAGCAACTATAACTTAATAATTTTAGCCATATGTTCTTGGATTATTACCTTGTTGAAAAGTATAAAATGCGACTCTAAACCTAAATTCTGGGCACGTATTTTTAAATTATTCTTCAGTATGTATCCAAATATTTCATTTCATTCATTACTTCGTCAATAAAAACTGATTTTCACACACTTTTTCTAAACATGCAGTTTCGTACAGGAATAAAGCCACCACCATGCTCAACGGGGGGATGGTGTTTGGAGAAAGCGGTTCAGAATTAGGCTTCTGCCTTACATACCATCGATCATTACATCCAAAAACAGTGAATTAGTTTTCATCATTGAATATCCCGTTGTTCCAAAAATATTGCAGGTTTGAAATAGGATTGTTAGCGAATCTAATTCTTTTTTCTCTATTTGCTTTGGAACTGGAAGGTTTTCTTCTAGCTATGTGACCATTATAATTTAATCTTTAGATTCTTTTTATAGAAAATCATCTAATTGTAGTAGAAATAGATAAAGCAATTTTTATTGCGCCTTAAGTTTTTTTTTTTCTTTCTTTTCGAGTCATATTTCTCTTGGTTGTCGAACTGATGACCTCCTTACCGCTCCTCTCTTCCAGGTTTATTTGCAAATTGCCGGAATTTTTTATTCTTCTGAATATTTTTTGTGTCCCAGTATGAGCAGAAATGTAGTTACCTCAGACTTAAAAATGACGATTTTCCGAATTCCCATTTTAGTTTCAGGTCTGAGCTTATTTTCATATTTAAAAAGAAAAAAAAAAAAAAAAAAATATAAAAAAAAAAAAATTTTTTAAAAAAAAAAAAAATTTTTATCCTTTTTAATTACAAAAAAAAAAAAAAAAACATGTGGTAGCGAAGTTGTAATGTTTAAATAATGTATACTAAATTTTGTGACCATGAAATTCGGAGCTTTGAAGTAAAAATTTTCTTAATTAAAAAAAATAATGTTATCGATCCTTCATTTTTTTCTTCTTAGTCAAATACATTAGATTTGTGCATTTTATCGTTTCTACAAATCTGGAATTTAAATGAGTGTTTAATAATATTACTTTAGGATTTTCAGAGAGAGAGTGAGGATGTATACTCAATGATGGAAGCCGCTGTAAATTGAAATCTCCCTATGTTGATCTTAATTGCTCTGCAAAAATCGTATTTTATTAGAGGTATATTCTTAATAATAAAGTATGATTTCCATTGATTTTAATTTTAAAAAGTGAGTATTATTTAATTTATCTAGACATAAAATAAGTTCATCTTTCTTTATTCGAAAAAAAAAAATCATATTAAAGAAACGAATGCATACATTGCTCTGTTGTGAAAAAAAAAATTAATCACTGAAGAAGAATCGATACTTTAAATATAATCTCCTCGTTTGTCCACCATTCAGAAAAATGTTGGGTAACCGGAAAAAACTGGGGGGGGGGGGGAAAGAAAAAAAATAAAAAAAAACAAAAAAAACTGCTTAAACTGGGCCTAATCAAGCAGCTGGTAGACATTAGTATTTTTTTTATCTTAAAATATGACTTAATTGCTTTAAATATTAAAAAAAAAAAAAAAATGAGCATCATTTAATTTTGGTATTTCTAGCTCATCGAAGACGTCTCAATTACCTTAAGAATTTAAAAAAATCATTCTGAGAAACAAATGCATACATTATTCTGCTATGTAAAACAAATCAACCTCTCTCTCTCTGAAGCAGAACTAACACCTTAAAAATTCTCCCCTCGCTTGCACACCATTTAGAAAAATGTTGAGTAAACAAAACAAAAGCCAAACAATAAAAAAAACCAGCTACTACTACTTTCATCTGAGCCTAATCAAGGAGCTGGTAGATATGGGCGATCGCAGCTAGAGCGATAAGAAGTGCATCCTGGTGACATGGTTTGTGAGCTGTAAAAGAAGGGAGAGAAGGAAAGAAATAAAAAAGAAGAAAAGACGAGCAAACGCGTTGTGTGTCGAAGGCGGGGAGGGGCGGTACTTGAAAGATGAATTGCTGCCCTTGGTATCTCGCCTCTCCTATAACTTCCCAACTCAGGTGGGGAAAAAAAGAGGCATGGCTGTTTGGGGACCGAACACTAAAATAGATTCGTCATTGGAAAAACAATAAAGGTATTCGAGCAGCGAGGAATATTTTTTTTTCATTGGACGGATAGCAAAAATCATTGGAATGTCTTCTAAATTTTTTTTTTTTTCAAATCTTAATTTTTGGAAGTGTCGGAATTGAATTGGAAATATTTAAGATGAAGTAACTCGTATTTCGGTGAGATGATAAGATTGTTATCTCGTTCAAAATAGATAAAAGAGTGCGTGCTTCAACTGTACTCGTTATCTTCGTTTGAATGAAAACAGAATTCATTGATGTGTATGGAGAGAATTTTATTTCAAACGAACTTTTATTTGCGTAACGATTTCGGAAAAAAGAAAATGATTCTCGCCAACATGAAGAATTTAAAAATCGGAATAACGTAACTTTTAAATTTTTTTAACATTCAAACAATTATAAATTTATTCCAATATTCAACCATCAGAACTACAACACCGATTTTATTAAAAAAAAAAATATTTTCTTCATTTTAACTTCCATTTAGGTATCCGAAACTTTTTCAAACAAAAAACACATTACATATTGTTATTCAGTGGTAAATATTTGTAATGAACAACATCTAAATTCTGAAAATGAGGAAACAAGAGTTAATTCTAGTGAGAATGTCATTAGATATATTGATCTAAATAAGTGCTGTAATCATTCATGTTCAATTGCCTATAATTATGAATACAATTATGAATTGTATGCAATTCACATGCATAATTACTTATATGTATATTAATTGAACTGAAAGAAATTGTGACGCAAAAGAAACAAAAGTGTACATTATAACTCTACACGAAGTTTTTGAAAAATATGTAAGAAACAAAGTGAAACAGCTTTGCTTTTCTAAGTGGAAAGAATATAAGCATGGGAAACTGAAAATAGTTTTAGACACATACTTATTTCAAAAATCAAAAATTCCTTTTTTAGGCGGGATAATATTTTACCAAAATTTCTAAATGTGTCGCCATTTTGATTATTTCATTGAAAAGTCTCGAATGGACGTACACTGAAACTTAATCATCACGCACAAGTTTTTACAGACACACGTATACACAAGATGGTATCGTAAGATTTTGAGTATTACTTAGAAACAACTTAGATAGTCAACATTAATTGACTTGTTTCATTTCAGGAAGCCGTAAAGTGAAGAAATTCACAGTATCGCAAAGATTTATTTATTATACAGAATCATCGTGAATTTTAAACTATTATTAAAATTTTATCGAGATAGAAACTTCATTTTTATTATTCTTAAGACACCTCTGTATGTAGTCACCATCCAGAACTATACATTTCTCTCAGGGTTTCTTGACATTTCGATAACTGTGATTGTATAACTAAGCAGACGGATCTTCTCCGTACAGCTGGTACTTCAATGTATAGCTTCCTGAAACCAAACAAACATGAATACAGCTGTAATTCACAATATTCTGTACATGAGGATCAATTAATATGCAGACGAAATTTTATTTGGATATCTCGGTCATGTATTAGCGTAATAATTAAAACTCTACGATGCTCCTTCGAACATACATTGAAACTTAATTATCACAGCTCATGTTTTCACACACACACAGATATATAAAGTGTGTGTGTAATATTACTATATCGTGATTACTTGTAAAATCACTTCGAGTTCGCATCCCTTTCTTTGAAATTAAGTGAAACAAGTGTTACTATTGCAGAAAGAAACTTTAAAGTGTGAGAGTATTAGGTCGAAAATTGTTTTGCAGGATCATAGCTCATGAAGTGATTGTTGTGTGATATAAAAATAGAAGGAGATGAACTTCGTATGTACTGGTTTCCAGATATATTTTTCTTAAATAATTTATTAAATTGTTCTAATTCAATTCGAGATTTATCCCCACTATACGCTGATTCGAAATAATATTACTGTGAAGGCTCTTTAATCCGGCCCATTAGAATCCGGATGTATTCCGGGATACCATAGATAAACCAGTCTGGGTAAAATTGTACGCAATTAAAACATACGTTTAATGTGCTTACGCCATTCTGAACCCTTGCAGACGGTATAAATATCCGACAAAGCATTTTGTCTCATTCTAGCAACGACAAAAGTAAATTCACACACTGAACATGAGTTTAATTGAATATTCTTGTTTCGATACAAACACAGAACAAAACAACTAATTAATAGAGCACAAAGATAGTTAAAATTAGTTGTGTCGAGATAATCAAGTCTGCGCTTATTACTTTTATTGGTTCTTGAAGAACATCCTGCTGGGCTACGAGAATATTTTATTGTACAGTACACTTGGGTGTACGTTTGTAATATAGTGCAAACGTGATATATAACCCGCTAGAAAACAAGAAACAGTGTACTGAAATGAAAACTCATTGTATCAGGCCCTGGCGTTCAAGGTCAACTAATTCCAGAATCCACACGAAAAAAACTGAAAGCGTTCGGCGCCATATTTAAGACAGGTCTCTCTAATGTGTGCTGACACTTCATACTTATTGTTTCGATACTTTTATTTTAGAAATTATGTTAGAAATATTTTAAAAATTTGGAATAACTTTTTAAGCATCAAATATGATTTATAATTTGATGATGTCAACTTTCGAATCAGCGTAAAATTGATTTCGGGGAAATTTTTTAAACTATGGTTCTGTCATACGAATTATTAATTGAAGTGAATGGGGAAAAAATAAACGTTTTTAAACATCGAATTTTTTGTTGGGATACTTTGAGAAAAAGAGTCAAGTGAATTCATAATTGAATTTTTGTTTATTTTATAATTTCAAAAATAAAATAATGGAATGTTTTTCCCCATAACCATAATTCTCCTCACAAAAAATAAAAATAAAGATTCTGTTATTTTCATAAAAATTCAACAATAAAAAATAACGGCATCCAACAAAAAAAAAATGTGGATTCTATTAACTGTTTATCTTTCCATAAAAAAATGGTATCGATGTCATTTAAAAATTACGCATCAGAAAATAAAAAAACAATTATTAGTTTTCTCTTGATTTGAAGTGGGTTTATTTTATTTATTCTAATACAATTTGACCTATTAACCGTTAATAACAAAAAATTTTTAAAAAAATGCAATCAGGAGTATAAAAGCAATGTTTTGGAAAATTCTTTTCAATTATGTGATGTAATTTTTTATATAAATTTTTAATTTTCGACGCTTAAAATATACAGTCAAAAAAATAACATTCTGTACACTTTGTCTAGAAACCGTATTCTTCGAACTCCACTACAAACTACCAATTAACTACTTCATCAAAAAAAAAAAAAAAAAATCTCCACTTCAGAACAAACAAAAAATGTCATTTTGATAAATCCTGTTTAGTTATACGAGCCGAAAAGGAAAATGAAAGAAAAAAAATTGTTTAAAAAAAAATTCCACTCCAATTCATAACGTGCTCGTTGAATAGTGTAATCCTTATAACAGATGAGTGCAATCCAGATCTTCCCCAACCCCAACCTCGTGCGTTTAGAGAAGCCCCTCCCCTTCTCGACCAATCGGAGTGACGACCCGAAAAGCTTGCTGAGCCGCATTCAGCACAGAGACGTCAAACGATGCGTTCGTCGGAGCTCTGCTCGCGCTCGAATCGAAACTCGTTGGAATATTTCGCGGAGTGTTTTTTTATTCGATCATGGATTATGGTCATCTGCCCCTAATCGGTGACCTTTTGTTCTGTGTTGCAGGGGATGGGCCGTGATGGGTCGCGGCTGTTCCGGCGACCCCGCCAACGCCCCGATTCTTCTTCTACAACTTCTCATTGTCGTCTGCTGTTCGTCGCTAGGTAAGTGCCTTATTTCGTGTTTCTCTTCCTACCATGCACCCTGATTGGCGATTCAAGTCGCCCATGTTTACTAATAAGCTCGAGCGATCCTCACGTGTTTCCGAGAAAGAAATCGTCTGCTTTCTCGGACGACCCTGGCAGTCAGTGCACTGGCAAGTATTCGGGATTTCCCGCTGGGATGCCTGCACCGGTTTTATTCGATCGAAGCCCAACTGTTTTGTTGTGGGAAAGAAGACGAAATAAGGTTCATGTTTTTGGGCTGAGAAGCGTTCTATGGGAATGATTTTTTTTTTTCTTCTGTTTTTACAGGTTGCGTTCTCGGAATTTCATAATGCTCAGTATACAGTTTTAGAATTTAACTGCTTAAGAAATAGTTGAATAAAAACGAATAACGTTCAGCTTAATTGAATACATTCATTTGCGTATTTTTTGCAGAGTATTAGAAAAGTGTCAAAATAAAAAAAAAAATTCCCGTGAATTATCTTTAATTTTCGATGGAAAGATAGTCATTCTATTTAGTGTGTAAAATGCTGGATAAAATCATCTTTACTTTGTTTGAATTCTTGTTTTTCGAGAAGACAATTTTGATTCATTTGGTTTATGTTAATTAACGCCGGACTTAGAAGTTACGCGAGCGCCTTCAACTGTGGACCATAGTTATTTTGAACCTTGGTCAAGCGACGAATACAACACCCGAACTGGCACCTTCCACTTCAAACTCCAAGAGGAAGACTTGGGACCTTATCAGATTGAACATGCATCAACCCTCTATCCGGGTGTGTGTGGGGGGTCTTTAGTGGCACCAGGACTCGAACCCACGACTCTACGGAAACAACATCGGCCTCGTGCGACCATGACCACTAAGTTACCGTGGCCACTTGATTTTTGGAGTCTTGATTATTCTAAATAGAAAGTGACAGTTTTGTGTAAAAGTCAGGATGCTAATAACACAATTCTCTAATATTTTTTTTATAAATACAAATATTTGTCATGCAAAAATATTTGGTAATTTGTACTTTTTACAGTACTTTTTGATGTGGTTATTTACTATCCCTTTACTTGTCAATTGTTACGTAATTGTGTTCATTAAAAATTAGGTTAAATCAAATATCTTTGTTGGTGTTTGAAATTAACCTTAATGTCAAGACACCTAAAATCCCCCATATTTATATAATTTTAAAGTTCTTAATTTTTTTAAAAAAATTATTGTTATTGCATGTTTTGGGAAATAGTTCCTTTTAATGTTAAATTTTTTTTAATGTTTGTTTTTAAAATGTTGTCTTAGATTTTTTTTAGAAAAAAAAAAAAAACTATTTTAATGAAATTGATAACGAACGCAAAATGCATCAGCAGGTTTAATAACGACTGTTTTTTGATAATAATGTGCTGTTTTGTCGCCGTCATTATTGTATGATGATAAAGTCTTCCTGTTTTTTCACACTGTTTTAACGATAGATAAATTTTAATAATAAATTTTACTTGAAAGAGACTGTATTCCAATATTTTGAGTTTCTTATTAATATGCTATTGTATGAAATAATAGTTTCATTTTTTTCTCCGAATGTATGTTTTTTTTAATTCAAATATAATTCAGGATTTTCACCCTCCCCCTCACATCAAAATTTTAAATTTATGTTATTACTTGTAAGCATACAAAGCATATCTATAATTGTTGGAAGGAATGCTTTTTTTATAATTATGAAATAAGTTCGTCGAAAGTGCTTTTTTCTTTTACATCGAATGATGCTAATAATAGATTTGGCAGCGAGATTTAAGCCACCTTCTAAAGATCTTTAAGTAATTTTTCACCGCTGTTCTCAAAATACCTAATAGTTGAATTTAATCTGTAACAGAAAGTTTGTCTCGTATGTGCACAGTATTTGAAATTTACTTTACAGACTAGAAAAAATAAAGATCAATTTTTTTTTTTTACTTTTTTGCAACAGAAATATGTCAGTTGAATATAAAACGATGTTTTATGCAATATATTATTGTGCAAAATGATAGAAATGTAATCTGGAAAAGATGTTCATTGTAAACTATCATTAATCTAAACAAAAAAAATTCGTAATAATAAATTTTCGTACTTCATTTACAATTTCGAATGAAAAACGAAACAAGAAATACATAATTTTAGTTCCCTAAATGTTTTATAAAGATGTATTAAACAAAAACTAATCTTTTCACGTTTTATTTATAATACAGATAGAAAAGATCGTGAGTAACATATTAATAAGAGGATTTGACGAATGTATTCGATCTATGCAAGGAAGTATGAGAGACAAGTATCAAAATGTTAAATGAGCCAATTTTATAGGTTAATAAAATAAGGGTTGGAACACATTTGAAACAAAAAAAAAAGGCCCTCAACAGTGTACCGAGGGGAAAAAAAGAATTGAATAACCGACCGAAAATCTTGTATCGATTGAAAACGGCTGATTCGGTAATTACCAGTTTTAATGTTTTTGAAGATTCCGTTTGTAATTGTTACCTATATATTACTATTATATATTCTAATTTAAGAAACAAAAACGCTTTTTGCATTGCTGGGACTAGTAAACGTGTGTATTCAATTCTTTCAGTTTAGATAGTGCCCCGAGTTAAGGTAGCATTACATATTTAGTTGTCTTAGTAAAACAAATTATACTTTGTATCAACGCTCTTAAATTAGTTTGAATGGATTGTTTTAAAGTACACATCCTACAATTTTTTTTACCTTTTCTTTTATTCTTCGTATTCTATTTTAGAATTGATAATTTTTCCTTTCAATACTCTTTTGAGAATCTTATTTGCTACTACAGATCACTGTAGCTCATGCATGTCGTAAGAGGCGACTAAAATGGGTACCCAGCGTCTGGGGGTATAGCCGGGCACCCTGCCCCCGGGGATTATATCGGGACCTCAGGGACTTGCCTTCTTCTGGTAAGTACGGGCATCATGACCCCTAGGCACCTTAGTGATCTTTTTCTTTCCTAATTGGGTTTACTGTCTTTGGTAAACACGGTGCCGCACTCCCGGGATATCTAGCGATCCTTCTCTATTTTCGACCCTTCTTCTTGTCAACCACTTTTTTAAAACGTTTTTCTGAATTTCACTTGGTGTGTGTCTCATCAAATTTTCGATCGTTAATTTAACCAACTTCCCATCAAGCTAGAGCTTTGAAATTTTGGGAATCGTTCGTACTGGCCTAACAATGCAATATTTAGACATTTGCGACAAGTTTTATCTAATATTTCAATAATTTTAATAAGTCAAAATATTCTTTCCTCTCGGCGCTTTTAGGATTGAGGAAAAAATTTCTTTTCCCCTCTGGGAACACCGGGCACACCCCACGCCACATGAGGTATCGTAAAACTAACAAAGGGGAGATAGTAAGGGTTGCTGACTTTCAGTCAGTAATCATTCGCAAAAAAGAAAGATTCCAATATTTGGCGCCGTGTCCTATCACAATAATTTTTTCTAAATTCTGGTTCCCCTTTTCTTTTCTTTTTTTTTTTTGTGATAGAATGACTTACAAACTTTCAAATGCATGTTTTGATTTTATGAGTATTATGAATTTTTTAATACGCTCACAAATGTCTCTTTTTAAGTAAATTTTAAAGTTAAAAATAACTAACAGTTTTAACTAATATTTCAATAGTTTTCTCTAATAAACTTTGCCACCATATAAAAACGTTGTTTTTAAAAACGTTGGTTTTTATATCGAATTATTTCAACTTAACATTTAATCTTGTTTGGCGCAGCATAGCCAAATCTGGCTCTTGCGCCAATAAATTTTACATTCACTCACATTGTTACTGTGATATAATAGTTTGTTGTAAATTCGCATTTTTTAAATTTTATTTTACACATCGTTTACCTGGCCACCGGATGAAAAGAAATAATTTAAAATAAATAATTGTCGACTCATTTTTAACTTTTTAGTAATACCGTTAGTCCAATTTAACATTAGGTTAAGAAATGATCTAAATTTGTTATTTGTTATAAAAAAAAATTGTGTTTATAAACAAAAAAAAAATTGTTTTATAGTAGTGCAATGTAATTATTTCTGAAAACTGAGTTATAAATTCTGCGAATGCATTTTATATATTTGATTCAAAGTAATAATATGATTTGGTGCCATATTTGTAACTTTTATTTTGATGTTCGTTAACATGTTATTTTAAATATACAGTCCACCTCATTCATGTTGTTGTTTTCGTCTTCTTGGAGAATGGGCAGGGGTTATCTGGAAGTAAAGAGGGAAATTTGACCTTGAAAAAACAGGTGCACGATCTCCTTTTTTAACCGACGTGGGGTCGGAAATGTTTAGGACGTCTTCAAACATTTTAGGGTGTCTTCAAATTGTAGCTGCCAGGCTAGTTCTTTCTTCTGAATGCTAGTGAAGCTGCTACGATTTCTTGATGGTGTTAACAGAATCACAACAACTCTTTTGATTAAGAAAATATAATTTTCTTTGGATTGGTTATTTTGTGATTTCAGTTATGAATAAGGGAAGAAGGTGCATGTTTTTAAAGCATTTTCGCTGTCAATAATCAGTATATTATTAAAGTTTTTAAATTCAGTTTAATTGGCAATTAATCACGAAACAAAATGCACTCGTTTTCAAGGCTTTTGTTTTTCACTATGTACTAAATTTTGTTCATAAAAATTTTAGAAGAAAGTCAAGTAGTTTTGAAAGTAGTAGATCTGTAATTATTGTTAATGGTTTAAAAAAAAAACCCGATTTTTACATTTATTATTAATACAGTTACGTTCTACAGTGACCATGAAATTATTATTTGAATGTTTTACATTACTGGGGGATATTTCCAATAAATTATTTCCATTCTCGGTCGATTATTATTAGAACTTAGTCTGATGGTTCGGAAGAGGTTTTGTTGCACTTTTTGATTACATCGAATGCAAATGAGGAATTTTATTTCAAATAAAATATTAACTATTCTTAATATCAAATATCGCATCACTCAAATTTATAATAATCAAGAGCCAGAATCTTTGCATGCAAATGAACTTCTATTTTTGAATATTTTTTGGAGCTCATTGATAAGCATCATCGCCTTATTTGGAAGCGTTAAGTATATATTTCTGTACTAATTCACAATCTTCTATTTGAGATGCAAGTTAAATTTCTTGTTCTTTTTTTTTTTTTATTTAATTTTTTTTTTTTTTTGAGAGAGAGAACTTTGGTATTCTTATAAAATCTTTAACCCTTTCACTTAGGCGAAGGATTTTAGTGACGTCAATTCATTGATGTCTTTCTTTAACTGACTGCCTGACATTCGGAAACATTTCCGTTACATAACAATTGTATTATTCGAATATTTATTTTGACTTCGACATAATGATATCCGTTGGCATCTTTGGAACACGTGTCACCATTAAATTAACCGGAGCTCACTTAGAGAAATGATTTGCCAACAAGACCTAAATGATCTCGTCTTCAAGTACTTCCGACTGACATCAAATGAAGTGATGAATCAAAAACGAGTAATTCGCTGTAAATAAAGAATTTCCGGTCGGACCGATGCGAAAGCGGAAGTTACATGTCTCACTTTTTGGTTCATTTGTTGATGTTCCTTTCAGTATGATGTCCAAGTACTAATTTGTAAAGAGAAAACATGGAATTCCAGTCATTCTTGCAGAATTATCTTTCTTGTTTTGCTTTTTGATGTGTCATTGCGACAGATGTTCTGTTAGATTCCAATTTTTACCATTCATATGCATTACTGTTGCATCAGAGGATATCGTACTCTTTTAGGAATTCGAAATTTCATAATGATTTTGTAATTCTCCAAACGGTTATATTTTTAAAAAAAAACTGACGACGAAAAATTTTCTTACATTGAAGGTACCATATTAGATCGTTGTGAAATGATGCGAATTCTTAATATTTAGATTGGCAAATTTTAGCGAGAAGTCTTTCATAGTTGTGCTTATGAATTTGAATATCAGTACTCTCGAAAGACTGGGTAATTTGATACACATCCAAGCAGAGCACCCCCAAGTTACTGGAAAATCACGTATGATAACGCACTTTAACAGTGTGGCCGCGGTAGATTAGTGTTCACAAACTCGTGGCTGGTGTTTTTTGTCGAGTCGTGTGTTCGAGTCTTGATGCCACTAAAGACACGCCATATAGCCGAGGCTGATACACGTTTTATCTGTCTAGTTTAAAGTCCTCCTGTTTGTGTGGTGTGGAAGTTAAGAACATGAGGTGTCAGCTCAGGTTTCATTGTGTCAGGCTCAGGTATCAGCTCAGGTCTCAGGTCAGGTTGAACGAACTCCGTCGCCAATAGCCCACTTATTGCTTCTAGTGCGACATTAATAAAACCGATCAATCAAACATCTTTAAATAAATTTTAACCGATTCTTAAGCAATCTTGAAACAATTATAACTCTGAGTTTTCAATTCATAATACAATTATTAGTGTTTTTTTTTTCTCTTTAGAAGATTTTCTTAAAAATACTTAATTTTGAAATAGGGCAAGAAACTGTATTGGAATAAAATGAGAATGTCCTTCTTGTAAATATTTCCAACTGTTAAGCTAAGTCATTTCTAGATTTATTCTTCGACGGTGTGCAGACAAGAGTGAGGGGAAAACACAATGACTCATACACGGTGAAAAAAAAAGCACTGCAAATAACCTCTTTTTTGTTATTGATGTCCTGTGATAAGAATCGAGACCTTTCCGAGATTAATGTGGGTAAAAGCAGGGTGTTGTTTTTTGGTCCACGATCTCTGAGGGGACTGAATTCCAAATATTTGTTGCCCGAAGAAGTTAGTTTAGTATTTAAATTTTATTTATAGAAATTAGGTCTTATTTTGCATTGAATTAAATGACATACAAACTTTTATTAAATAATTTATAATATAATTAAATGGCAAGTAATTGAATTGTAAATAACTGAAAAAAATTATTGATTTTTAATGCATCTTTTGCAGATGCTGTGTATGTGTATAGAAAGTACTTATACATAATAATAGATAATTTAAATAAGGTGAGAGAAGTCATATTGACATAACAGTATAGTAACTGTTTTTCAAAAAGTGTAGAAGTGTTTTGGCATTTTGTGGATGTGTGTTTTCCCAAATTTTAAAACTTTAGCTTCGTAAAATGTATAACTCGGATGAAATTTTTTGTTTCGGGTAAATTAGATTCGCTCATAAAAAAAAAAAGGTATTGTACCGAAAGCATTAAAAAAGATGATATATTTTATTTTTTTGATAATAACGATTGCTTATTATCTTTCAGAATTTCAAAATATATTAGTATTGTCATCGAAACATTCTACATATTGAAATTAGGTTTCGAAATGCTGAGGAAAACACTTTTTTATCTTTTGCTTAAATTCTAATTCTTCAACAGTTACCATATAACTTCCCATTGTAATACATAATTCTATTTGAAATATCGAATGACTTTCGTTGTTGAAAAATAAAACCCTTTAGTATTGTTGGTTAGAAAAAAATTTTTTCTTTCAAATTGTAAGCAGTGATTTTAAACAATATTTATAACTCAATTGAAGCAACATATAGTTTACAGGATTGAGATGGATTAAACATCGCTGAGTAATTGTTTTGAGTGATATATTTTAGCTACCTACGACGTTTTAAAAAATGGTGAAAACGTGAGCTAGCAGACATTGATAAACTTAATTTTAACCAGATGTTATAAATACGAAACTGTTTTTGAAGATGATGCAAAAAAACATGACGAAAGGACTTCAGATGCCATTGTAATTACATTCCGATTTTACTTACCTGGCGTTGCTTTTTATTTTGAAGAAGCTGAGCCAAAAACATTTTGAACTTCTTGCGTCATTGCTAAAAGTAGTTGCGAAACTTCCAGTGTCATATAATTACGTGAAAAGCTTTCGTTTTCAGTGTTTGTGGTTTAGTTAGCACCTCTCTCTCAAGGACCAGAATTGTTGTGAAACGCGAATTTTAGAACGTCAGAAGATACTAACTGCGACTTCGAAATATTCAGAATTAATTAAATAAACATTCAAGTGATATTGATCGTTTTACATTATTTTGATATTCAATCATAAACCCTTTTTCTTGTTAGTAAAACAAGCAAAGGAATTGAAAGTTTCGTTAAATTGTAAAAAACATTTCATGAAACTGAACTCGCTGATGGAATTATTTTTGATTCACACAGCCTCTCTCTTTTTTTTTTTTTTTTTCTTCTCCTAATTAATTCACAAGTAGCCAGAAAATTTAATTTTAAAAAATAGAATAATTTTTAAAAGCGTTTAGATTAATTGAGATTAACTTTTAAATATAAAACAGATTTAGTCTTAATAATAAAAGAGATTTCGAAGCATTTAGAATAAGTAATTGATAAGTTGGATTTTTGAGCGCTTCTGTTTTTTTCTAAATGTAATATTTTATACACTTTTATTTTCTCAATGACATATATTAAGATGATAATAATAACTTTTTTTTTCAATTCTCAAAAAGAACTGAAACACCTTCAGCACAATTTTTGTTGGATCTTTTTCTTGCACAACAGCATTTGTAATTATTTAAATTTTCAACATGTTTATAATATTCATCCAAACCTTTTAGTACACTTGACGTTTTGCATGATTTTCGATAGCATTGCTTTTTAAGTATTTCAATTTTCTGAAATGTTTTTACAACGTTTTTCTGAATTTCACTTGGTGTGTGAGTGTGTGTGTCATCAAATTTTCGATCGTTAATTTAACCAACTTCCCATCAAGCTAGAGCTTTGAAATTTTGGGAATCGTTCGTACTGGCCTAACAATGCAATATTTAGACGTTTGCGAGAAGTTTTAACTAATATTTCAATAAGTCAAAATATTCTTTCCTCTCGGCGCTTTTAGGATTGAGGAAAAAATTTCTTTCCCCCTCTGGGAACACCGGGCACTCCCCACACCACATGAGGCCTGGTAAAACTATTGTACTCACAAAGGGGAGATACTATCTCCCCTTTACTATCTCCGAGATAGTAAGGGTTGCTGACTTTTAGACAGTAATCATTCGCAAGAAAGAAAGTTTCCAATATTTGGCACCATGTCTTATCACAATAATTTTTTCTGAATTCTGGTTCCCATTTTTTTTTAATAGAATGACTTACAAATTTTCAAATGCATGTTTTGATTTTATGAGTATTATGAATTTTTTAATACGCTCACAAATATCTCTTTTTTAGTAAATTTTAAAGTTAAAAATAACCAACAGTTTTAACTAATATTTCAATAATTTTCTTTAATAAACTTTGCCACCATATAAAAACGTTGTTTTTAAAAACGTTGGTTTTTATATCGAATTATTATGTTTATTTCTACAGATGTTTGTTTATTTTTTGTATTGAATGTTGATTAGTATTGTACATTTAATTTTCAAGTGAAATAATTATAACTTATTAAGAAAATTTATTGAAATTGAAGTAGATCGTATTTTTGTTTGGCGACATTTTTTATCATCATATAAGTCTCAATCATTACTCTAACATTTTGTAATTTTTCTATGTTTGAATTCAGAAAGAAAGTATTTCAGTTGAAAATTAAACCGTATTCTAATGTACAAAAATAACCTATTATTGCAAGCGATTTTATCAGCCCTTAAAAGAAACATGCGGAAATTAGAACAGCGAAAAAACGTACTGATACGTGATAGAGAAAATTAAAATTCTGAACAGAAATTATGTAGGTGGTAAGTTATCAAAAAGGTCATTCAGTTGCAGTTGCAGAGACAGCAAAATATAAAATTAAAATAGCTTTTTCATTGAAAAAATCCATAAAATGACAAGGATACAAGTTAGCTTCTTAACTTGTAAAAATTACGACAGACGATAATGGAGTAGATAAAACCCGTGATTTGTGCGATATCTTTAATATAATACATTTGCTCCTTTTAACAAACGTGAGGTGCATCAAAAATTAATATATTTTTATTTCTAATAACAAATCTCCCTTTATAACCAGAAAGTAGGGGGAAAATCACAGATATATGGCAACACTTTTATTAGAACAGATGTTTATCAAAGGGGATTTATATTAAACATTATTTTTATCTATTCTAATTTAAGAGATTTAAAGTGAAATAATAGACGTAAAGCTTATTTACGCTTACAATATAATGAAAAATATATGCATTTTCTCCTGTGAAAGTAATGTTTCTAATTTATGATTCGTTTATATATGAATGGACTTGCTACACTTTCAGGGTTCAATAGTACTTATGATTTCACGAATAATATCGGTTTTATTTTGACCTATATTTTTCGTCTGTTTTCTGTTAAAATGAATTGTGTTTTCTGATTCAGAGACCCTATTCTCATTTATGTTTATTTAATGAATTCGTCAACTCTGTGTTGATAAATGTTTTATAAAATGTATATTAAAATTTTCAATTTTTGTAATGTGTTATTATTAATCGAAATATGTATAAAATTTGAAATTGACTATTTCATTTTAACATGTGCTCTTTTTTCCTCTGTTAAATTCTCGAAAAAGTAAAATTATTTAAAATGGATATTAATTAGCGTAAAGTATGCATACTTCTTAGCCCCAGGCTCCACTGAAGCAATTACTATCAAGAAACGGAAATACCTTCTTCACATTCTCAATGCATAAAATTTAAAAAATTGTTTGTTTGAAGTTTAAGAAATGTTTTAAAGTTTAAGAAATGTATTCACGGTATTATTATGATAGATAATTCTTATGAATGTTATTGGAAAAATAATTATAGAGGAATCGCACACTTAATTATATATTTCTAATGTTTTAGATGTAATAAATAACATTTTTGTTGGTTTCACTGTGAACTGAACTAATCAATAATTAACATTGGAATTATTTAAAAAAGATTTATATAAAATCAAATTTTTTTTTTTTATTGAGTTAAAAAATACTGCATTGTTGTTACAAAATGAAAGAAAATATTCACAAAAAAATACAATCTCACTTAAATAAAAGGTTTGATAAATGTATTTTTTTTTAATGCAGGAATTTTTCCCAAAATAGCGCGTTACTTTTCCGTGAGAGGAGAGAGAAGGGAGAAGAGAAACTATAGTTTTGAATACAATTTATGTACTTCTATTTTTTTTAAAAAAATTTGGGTTAATTCATTTTGAATAGTCCACCAAGTAGTTGCTCAAATACAAACGATAATCCGATCTTTTATCTTTCGAATATTATCTTTTTAAAAATGTTATTGAAAAGTTTTACCGTGTGTTAAATGTATTTATTTATATTATTTCCTCTACGCATCCTCTTAGATACGTATTTACGAAAATATTTATTTACCAATCGAATATTTACGAAACAGCATTGTTGCAGAAACAGTAGAAACTTTTCTGCTGTAGTGTTTACCTGTAGAGTGCTGCTGATAGAAAAGTCGATACTGAAAAGTGAGAAAAATAAAATAGTTTTGGTCAAATACCATACCTTTTTGTTCTGCAGAGCACCTCAAGGAACAGGACGGATAAGATTCCCGCCTTTTCGTCTTTGGAAGGAGGAGGAGGGGGAAAGCTCTCTTGCTCTCAGGAATGGGTTCTTGGAATGACTTAACTAGGAGGGACTGTCTCAAAATTGCGGAAATTATTGCTTTTAAAAAATTATCACCAGCCACCTGTTCTTTTGAGTTCTTTCTTTTAAATCAATCCATAATTTTTTTGAATGTGATTCTTTTCACTGTCATGATAAACTGGAATAATTACATATGCAACGCGAAAATGCTTTAAAAACTCCCTAAGTTTATTGTTTAATTAAGAACGGGAACATTTCGTTTAGGCTTAATTTTTTTTAATTTTTTTATCTGGAAGTAGAAAATGGAAAAAAGAGGAAGAAAAGCCAATAAAAACTTGGCTGGAATTCAGCTCTCCGAGCTTTGGTCAAAAGATACGATGCATTTCATATGTATGTAAGGAAAATTGTTCAATGTACTGGATTCCAGAAATCTGGAAGTTGTGTATCAAGGGTCTGATATTGTTCTGGATTTTTTTTTTGTTTCTGTAATTTCGAGATACTTTGAAATAGGATAACGGATTTGTGTTTGAGTGTGTAGGTTTTAGATATTTTATTTACATTTTTTTTAAGATCAATATTTTTTAAATTGAATAGTATTTTTATTATGATTAATTTTATTGGCCTGTTGAGAAAACATGATTTTTACAGTTTAAAAATATTTAAGACTACTCAAAAAATATAATTTTTTTTAAAAAAAAATTATTTGTAATTAAAACAATGTTTATATAAAAAAGAATGGATATGGAAAGTATAAAAGTTCTATAAAACGCATCAGCTTTGTTTGGAAATTATTGAATCATATTTAACAAATTAAAACGTAATATTGTATTGAGGTATAAATAAACTTATTTTGTGTAAGCAATTTGATTGTATCAAAATAATATTTTTTAATTCTGGTATTGTTAATAACAACTAATTGCTATGAATTTCCACTCGAATGTTTAGTGATTTTGCGGCTTAAGATGGTACATTATTTTCCTGCTGCAGACAGAGTGAACTATGACATTTATATTTTTATTAAACTTTTACTTTTTTGCACATTATTGACTAAAATACATTTATAAAATAGAATAAATGAATATTCCTTCTACAACTTATTGCTTTCAAAATAATTTCAATTCAAAGAGAGTGTGCATTTGGAAGGATTTAAAAAAAATATCGAGTAACAAATTTCTTATGAAGCCTACACAAGTAGACATCGTTATAAACTAAATAAGTTTTCTTAAACGTACTTTCACAGTCATTCGCCAAGAAATGAGACATTTCTTGGCAAAAGAGGTCAGTGTTAGTGAAAAGAAATTTTGTGCCACTTTTCACACGACTTTGACTATTTTAAAACGTTAAAAATATGCTTACCTAAAATGTATGCAGCTCTGTCTGTGATTCATTTTGTAATGTACCATGACTCGACCCAGTTGTTAACATTTTTTTGTTAAGAAAGAGTAAAATATCTAGACATTTTTAAAGTTGACTTTACTATTTGTCGAGGAACAGGATTCGGATTTTTCACAAAGAAAAAAAGTCCACGGGTTAATTTAAGTTTGAATATTTATAACGCATACACCAGAGTGTTTCAGAAAATATCCGTGTTAAGAATTGGAATTCCCTGTGGTTATTATCTTGGGATCGTTTTTCCTTTCTCTAAGAAGACCATACGTATGATTCCCTATCTCAACAATTAGCGTCATGATTTTCCGACCATTGAAACCGCCTTCTTCGCAGAAGATTACTCTATTTCCTTTGAAAAATGAAGAACCCAGGTCTCATCGAGGGTGATGCACGATAACTATCGCCAGGTCTCACGCAGCAGCAATCTAATTCTGATTAGATTGTTACTACATCGCATCATGGGTTAGTTCATATTTGGCAGCAAATGACTCCCAAATCATGGCTACCCTATGGATCAGTGTCAAAGTTGTATAGTTTAACCTGACAGCACATAATAACAACACCAACTTGAATCGGCAAACGCCATCAGCCGTTAAAAACAATATATATATTTTTTTGAAACGCATTCTTATGTGTTAGTTAAAATATCAACGCGGTACGAAAATTACTCAATTGAGAGATTTGCCTCACCTTGCGTGTCCTTTGGACTTATACTTATTGTGTATATATGTTTTTATAATTAATTACAGAATTATTTAAATACCTTTTCTTAGCTTATAAACAAGTATTGTCATTTCTTAAATGAAAAATTCATTTTTGATATTTACAGAAGATCATTGATTATCCGAAATAATTGGGATGGTATTGTCGATTAACCGACTATTTACGGGTAAATTATACTAGTGTCATGAGAGTTATATGAAAGCAATAAACAATATTAGACGCACAACTGTATATGTTTTGTATCACTTGTCTTACAAATAACGCAGGAGGCTGACTTGCCTGTTTGACAAGTTCAAAATGGCCTCTTAAGCAGGTCTGCAGTTTTGGAAAAAGAGTACAAAATTTGAATTTGTTGACTGGAACGTTTTCGGTGAACCGATGTTTCGGTTGATTGATGCTCTGCTGTGTAGCTTTTTTTTTTTTTTTTTTTGGTCAAATTTTTTCTCAAAATTGTACCGTTTGATGTGAAACAAACTACACCTTTCTTTCCACTTTAGCCCACTGGCCTTTTCCAGTTCTAGAATTCTGACTGGATTTTTAACCTGAGAAATTTTTCGGTGTACTCCGGCCTGCTGCCCTTTACACTTACAAAATTCTCCACGTCTTCCTTTTAAAGCCACATATTCTATCCCTATTGCCTTCTTAAGCCAAGTTTCTACTTCTCATACACCTTTCATAACAAATAATTAATTGTAAGAATCTTGAAGTCGCAGATAGTTTGTATGAACTTGTAGGTCGAGCACTACACAACATCAAAACGAATATGTATTTAATTTAGTTAATTTACTAGGCAGTTTTTGTACCAATCTCTGTAATAGAAATTCTTATGAAGTTGCATATAATTTGAGTGATTGAAACATTTTAAATGTTACGGTGGCAGTGTTGTTTTTTCAAAAACCGATAAATTCCTCTGAACTTCTCAATCCCCCTATTTTGCCTTTTCAAGGATCACATGATGCATTTCACTGAGGTCATCGAATCAGTATATGTTTAATATATATGATTTATACGTCTGGTAGTTATCTATATTAAACTATACGGAACTATATTTGTTCTATATATTTTATATAAATATAGTTATCTATATTTGGGAACTTTTCGTTTGGTAAACATCTAATAAAGAGGGAGCGGAAGTTCTTAATTTATTTATATATATATTATATATGAATATTATGAAGGAGGATAAACCGAATTATTCGGAACATTTTAAAGAGGTGATGAAGAATGAATGCTTCTTACCCAGACTTTAGAAGCACTCTCAAATGAAATTTTATTTAACAAAAATATTTCAGTGTGAAAAGACTCGTTGATTTGAATCATGAACACATTAAGCAAGGTGATGTTAATAAAACCGAAGAGTCGATATTATTCCCTTCAAACTCTGTCCTTTCCATTAAATCTGAAAGTGTCCATGGTTCCCTGGCGTGAACTACATTGGAGCTTATTGAATAAGCTAATAATGAGGTGTTTTGGTTTCCTTTTTGAACTACAATCTTATCTCACTCTCCCCTCTGCTCCACGTCGAAACTTCGTTGATCATTCAGAATTAAGGAGCAGATTTCATTCTATAAATCGCAGTTAAATCCGATCAAAATCTCATCTTTTTTACGAATGAATGCCAGTTTATAAAACTTAATCGGGCTTTAAAATATCCATGGAGTGTATAAGTTTGGAAAACTTGGGCGATACCATCCGGGTCATTGGGAATTCTATTCCTGATCCAATAACGACCCGTTGTGTAGCGGTTGTTGTATCTGTCGGGGGTCAGTGTCCTCAGGTTGGGATGGTGTGGAAGTTTGGAAAAGGGTGTATCAGCTCAGGAGTCGGTTCTCATCACTAATTACGAGGTTCGTCCCCTCGTGTTGCTTCTGTATGCGACGTTCATAAGTAATCTATCATTTCTTTTTCAATAGATTCATTATTTCTTGTTCAGAATGTTTGTGTTATTCTAAATATATCTTTAATTTCGCATCATAAAGTAAAAATATACAACATATTTATGTTATTTGTTTTTAAATTCAAAGGAAATAGATAAAATGGATTATGTGTCAACAACTTATCAATAAACTTACACCTTCTGGACTTACGACCACAGAAAATTAATGAACTAATTTTTACTTGTATGAAAAATTTCAAAATTGGTTTGTGCAATAATGCCTTGCGATAATAGATTTCGGCACCAATGATGCTAACTCTTTAAAAATGATTATTAAATTATTCAATCAGAATTATAGCAAACGATAAAATATTGAAGTGGACAGTAATGTTCGCGTATTCTTTACAGATATTAAAATTATACGATAAGTTATAAATTGAATATATCACAAACTTAATGGTGCTATTGCTGCCGTAAAATGAAATAATTTTCATATGTGTTCTTTTTCAATCCATTAAAAAATTTAGGAGAAATTTATAGTGACATATTTTTGAAAATTAGTTCATTGCTGGTGAAAGCAGACATCAAACATACACAAAAACTTTAAGGATAAAGTTTTGAAAAGTGTTCGGGTTACCATTTTGTGATTGACTAAAGCAACTAACAATTGATAGCAATTGTTTGAAGTGCTAAGAAATTTAAATGTTTCTATAAAATTGGAGAAAGTGAACCTATGTTATTGTGAAATTTTTATCGGTCCGCATACGTTCTCTAATACAGGGCTCCAAATTAAACCTGTCGAATATTTTTAAAGTAGTACCACTACGTTTATCGTTTTCTCTCTTTTTTCGATCACATTATTTACATTTTGGACCATTTGAAAAAGGTTTGTTTTCTGTTTATCACCTCTTAATCTGGACGTTAGCTTTCGTTCGAATGTTCCTCTTATCACGTGATAGGGGCACTCAGACGATAAATTGGGTTTCTCACACCATTATTAAATGGTCGGAGTTTGATGGAACGTGTCAGAAGTGTCAGATCCATTGAATTGTTATCCGTTGATGTGCTGCGTTTTATCTTTCCGGACCCATTGTCTGTGTGAAGAGGGAGAGCACCTTAAGTCCGATTGCCACCTCCTTCTTATCTAATCGGAATGTTTCCTCTTCTCTTTCCATTGATTTCTCTTGCACTGTTTTTGTTGTTGTTCTGCGTGCCGTTTATCATAGCTTTTTAAGTTTATATTCGTGTTGTTAACTTATCGTACTTTTTTTTTTCTCTCAATTTTTTTTCAGTGTGTTTGAGGAAGATTGGATTTTTAGGTTTTTGATCTCGATTTGTGTTTGGAAAAAAAAAAAAAAATGTTGTTTAATAATAGTTTTATGTTTTTGTTTGAACGAATGCGTTGCAGATGATTGAGAATTTTTCAATCTGGAAACGAAACCTTATATTCTTATATAAATTGTACAAATACAGAGCATTAATGTATCTTCCAGAAAAAACTGTTAGAAAATGGATACTTAGCAAATCAAAAATTGTATATGCAAACTTGTGACTGAAATGGATGTGAATATTAACTAGTTCTATGGTACCAACCCTATCTTTGTGCAATTTGCTAGGCATTATCGTGTATATCGAAGGCGAGATAGACGCATATATATGTTATGTATGAGATATCGATATTATGATGATATTGCTTTCAAATAAAGGCTGTAGTTTGTAGATGCTTTCAATCATGATTTTTATTAAATTATGTTGGTATCCATTTATCCATGACGAAGCAGCACGCTCAATTAGTGTGCTTTACGTGACAAGAGTCATTTGGAAAAAGGAAGGGGGAGACGCATTTGTTGGAGCCAAGTGCCTTTAAATTCTAGGTAAAGAGGAAATTCTTAAATTTGTGCTTATCCAGCAATTTAAGTGGGGTTCGTGAAGCTAATAACCAGATAAGATACGCGCGATTCCGCGATTTTTTAGGTGGAAATTACGGTATTTTAAATTTAAAAGGATTGATGTTAAAAAAAGAATTTTTTTTAAAAAAAATATTTATATGTCCCTGGGGCTCATACCTCTTTTTATAATTTCTTCCTTGTTTTACAACCATGCCAACACTAAAAAAAAAAAATTATATCCAACATTTCGTTTTTTATTTTGCTGAGCCTGGTCCTCAATATTGGGTTATTTAAAATGAATAATCCGATTTCAAAATGCAATATCTTCGTAAATTAACAACACAGAATAGTTAGTAATACATGAATACAAAGGGAAAACAGAAGTTTTGTTTTACAAATGTTCTATATGACTTCCTTTAGTTATACGTATAATATTAATTCGATACGTAAATTTATGCCATACACGTTGTAAAGGGTCAGTGGTAATTGATAGTACTGCAGCAGAAATCCGTTGTTTATATTCACATAAATTTGTGGGTTATGGTGGCGCGTGTGTTTCATTTTTATGAAACGACGTAGGAAGAAATCGCAAGGGCCCGTATCAGGAGACTTAGGTGGCCAGATGTGTAACATTTAATTATCTGATCCACAGCGACCGATCCAAATGAGAGGTAGCTCCGTGAAAGCTTCCAAAACAGCTTTCGTGAAATAGCTTCACTAACACATGAGGACTACCTATTCACTTTATGAAACTTTCACAGTTTTCCTTTGTATTCATGTATTATTCATCATTCTGAGTCGCTTAGTTTTGAAAATATGGAATTTTTTTTAAAATCGGATGATTCATTTTGAATAACTGTACGTTAAATCGTATCTCATGTCCATTTCGTGAAATACTTATATGCTCTAAGGGTGAAGATGGGAAATATTAATTGAAGTATAGTTATAAGAGTAAAGCAGATAATCTGGCGTATGAATTGGAAGCGTTATTTTGAAATCTCAATGTAAATTAAATGCATTAATCAATGAATTAAATCTCTAATTGAGTGACCGTTTTTTTAAACCGATTTCTTTTTCAGTGTGTTCGGCGGACTGCAGAGTCCAGTACTGTTCCCGCCAGTACTCCCGCACCATCGAGGAGCACAACATCGTGCAAGCTCCCTCTTTCCGTTACTGCGATTTGCTCAGGAGTTACGCGGAGTGCATGCGAGCCTCTGCACGTTCCTGCCGGGGCGATCTCAGCTACCACACGGTGCAGTCTCTCGTCATGCAGTGGACGCGAGTCTACGACTGTGAGAACGTGCTGGCAAGGGGACCCCAGGCCAACCCGCCTCCCAAGCATCCTCGTCCTGGTGGTGGAAACAGATTTCAAAAGCCCCCGCATCATGACCGATGTGGATCCTACCGACCGGTCGGAGGATACAGCCACTGCGCCCTCTTTGGAGATCCTCACCTCAGGACATTCTACGATGAGCTTCAGACGTGCAGCGTACCGGGAGCTTGGCCGCTCCTGGACAACCCCCATATGGCGGTACAGGTGACCAATGGTGCTGTGGAAGCAGACTCACCAGCAACGGCTATCACCCAGGTGAGTCATATAATATCCTAAATAACTTCAAGGTTTTGTATTATGAATTACCGTATTATCTGAAGGTAAGCAAATGCAAAAAATATATTTATTGTACGTAAATGGTATGGCATGAAGACAAAATGATTAAATTTGCAAGCAGTTTGGGATTATACAGGGGTGCGAAATTAGAAGGAACAGTTGCCATTTTTGCATGGCAGCTAAAACAGCCTTTACCCGCTTAGGCATGGAGTCGAACTGGGCTGGGATGACAGAAACGGGAAACTCATTCCACGCTGCTTCAAGTCTATGCCACTTTTCATCGACCCTATTAGTTTGAGAGGGGTGGCGGACCAGTCTCTCAGCAACCCATGACCAGATGTTTTCAGTGGCTGACAGATCTGGAGACCGTGCAGACCAAGGAAACAATAGAATACCCTATGTATCAAGGAAGATTTGAACACGACGTGCAACATGTAGTCTTGCATTATCTTGTGGGAAGATGGCGTTTGGCAGGCCTTGGGGATAAGACACAACGACTGGACGTAAGATGTCAGAAATGTACTGATCTGCGTTCAAATTACCATCGATCTGGACCAGAGACCAGTCGTAAACCCAATGGTTGCCCAAACCATCGCACCAGATGCAGGGCTCCTATGCTGATATTCAATGCAAGTAGACGACAAGTGGTCTCCTCGATGCCTCCAGACACGTATACGGCCATGAGAATACTGCACGCAGATCCAGGACTCATCTGAAAAGGCGAAATTATGCCACTCCTGTATCCAACTTTGTCGTTCGGTGCACCAGAGTCGCTGTCTCTCTCTTTGTTGCATTGTGAAGGGAAGCCGAGGTAATGTTCGCCGAGCTGACAGCTGATGAAAACGCCATCGCACTGTACAAGCGGATACTGGGCGTGCTGCAAACATGCCCATTTTCTGACTAATGTGGTTGATGATGTGTGGTACGGTTTTGCAGGGTCGATCTCTCAATACGTCTGTCCTCTCAGGCTTTAATCATGTGAGGGGGTGGAGATCCTGCATGCCGTTCAGTATGACCCGCAGCAATCCATTGATTCTATATTCGCTTGACAGTGGTTGGATTTCGACCAGTGCTCCGGGGGATATCACGGAACGATTATCCACACTCTCGATAGGGGACGATCCTACTTCTATCGAATTCCGACACTTGCTGGTACGCATTTCTTCTTATTCGAAGCATAACATGATATTCTGAGCAAACTCCGACCTCACAAAACGCTTTCCGAATGAGAAATCTGCACAATTTTTCTTTCATGCAGTGCTTCAAATGTCGTTTCGCCCTCCTGCATCATCTAAATGCGCTGAAATACTATTAATTTGCATATCTCAAGCTATTCTTCCTTTCATGTGATTTTGACGCTCGTCGGATCATTTCTTCCTGGTGTTGCAATTTAAATGGCCAATCATTTTTTTAAGTTGAGCACATTTTGGAGTCTTGGTGTTATATTTAACGATAGGCCAATATCTCTTCAGAGATAGTGACTCACATCTTAGCTCTGAAAACGTATAATGGGTGAAAAAATTACCCCTCACCATGTAAGTTGTTTTTTTTAATGGTATTAAAAAAAATGGAATTACTAGTAACATTGATTTAATCCACAATTATTTATGACTTCAGTATTGATACTGTTATCGTAATAAAGTTTACTTTTGTTATGTATCACATGGATCAATAAGTCCCGAGTCTAACATTGAAAACAACATTTTTTTTGCAAATTTTTTTTTTATTCATCAACATAATCACCTTTTAGGGTGATACAATCGTTCCAACGCTTTTCCAATTTTTCAATACCATGTTTATAAAAAAAATTATCTTTCGCTTCAAAATAAGCTTCAGTTTCAGCGATGACCTCCTCATTTGAACCAAATCTTTTCCCCTGGAGCATTTTTTTAAGATCAGCAAAGAGCCAGTAGTCACTGGGGGCTAAATCTGGCGAGTATGGGGGGTGGGGAAGCAGATCAAAGCCCAATTCGTTCAATTTTGCCATTGTTTTCATCGACTTGTGGCAGGGTGCATTGTCTTGGTGAAAAAGGATTTTTTTTCTCTGCATGTGCGGTCGTTTTTTTTGCGATTTCCTCCTTCAAACGCATCAGCAAGTCAATATAATAATCACTGTTGATCGATTTACCTTTTTCGAGGTAGTCAATGAAAATCACGCCATGCGTATCCCAAAAAACTGACGCCATGACTTTGCCAGCTGACTGCTGCGTTTTCGGATGCTTCGGACGGCTTTCGCCAGCTGTGCGCCACTCAGATGACTGCCGCTTCGACTCTGGAGTGTAGTGATGTATCCATGTTTCGTCCATGGTCACGTAACGACGCAAGAAATCTTTTTTGTTGCGAGTAAATAGCGTTAAACAGCTTTCTGAATCATCGACTCGTTGCTGTTTTTGTTCCATCGAAAGCAATCGCGGCACCCACTTGGAAAAAACCTTTTTCATGCTCAATGTTTCATGAAGGATAGTAAATACACTTCCATATGATATCTGTGTCATCTCAGCAATCTCACGGAGCTTCACTTTACGATCTTTCATTATAATTTTTGTCACTTCACTCACATTTTCCGGTGTAACGGCTTCCACAGGTCTACCCGAGCGTTCCGCGTCATTTGTGTCGGTACGACCACGTTTAAACTCGGCAAACCACCGACAAATAGTTGCTTTTGATGGACAAGAGTCCGGGTAACATTTTTCAATCCATTGTTTCGCTTGCACGGTGTTTTTACCCATTAAAAAACAATGTTTTATCAGAACACGAAACTCGGTTTTTTCCATTTTTTTAAACAAACTACAAAACGACTTTACTCCAACCTCGATAACTCAGCTGTTTCTGGTCCGATCGACTTAAAATTTTGACACGTTTCAAGCAAAGGTTAGTACTCTAGAAAGACCTGGTTACTGGTTTACTACGAGCGCCATCTCTGGGTTAGTCTCGGAACTTATTGATCCATGTGTTACTTCCGTCAGCTGCACAATGACAAAAAAAAAATGATAATGGAGTTATATTTCACCCATGCTACCGTTAGTGCAATTTTTAAAATTTACTTCGTTAAGATTTAATTTGAAGTTATGTATCGTAGTTATAACTTTTGTTTCTAGTTTTTGCTGTTTTTAGTTTGCATTTTGCAATGTTTCGAATAGTACGAAAAACATTACTTGGCAAGTTTACCTGTTAGAATTAGGATTTTCTCTCATGGAATAATTTCTTAAAGAACAATTAAAAATACCGAATTTGCCATATAGTGTGCGGAAAATAATATTAGAAATACTTGCTGAAAAGGTTGAGGAAATGATGCCAATACCATCATTCACATCTAAGCAAGGAAAATGTATATATGCAAGGGAAGAAGATAAGAAAGAGATAGGTACTATATGTGCCAACTTCATTTGTAAAAGGTACCACAATGTTATTTGCAATAACTGTAAAAAATAAATTTTATAATTTTAAGGTAACATTTTATTTTTATAATATATTTATTCTTGTCTACATGTCTTTATTTAATTTATAAAATGAAATGCATTTACTGGGATGAAACTACTCCCATCACACACCTTAAACGTGATATTTTTAGATGATACCTTAATTAATTCGGGTTAAATTTGCTCAAAAACTTTCCCTGCTGAGTCCCTTCTTATCTAAAGCGTAGACGGTAGGCATAGAGCTTTTTTTTTTTTTTTTTTTTTTCTGAAGAAAAACTTTTTTTGTGTGTACTGTAATTAAATTAATGAAGCACAGAAATTAAGAAATGAGTTTTTGTCAATTTTTACACCCATTTTATTTTTAATGGGTTTTCTTTAACTAACATTGTAACTTTGTCTGGATCAATTGAGCTGAAATTTTCAAAACACAATTGTTTTGGATGACAATACGATAATTTAATTATAATTAATGAAAATTAATTGATTAAAACTTATAATTTATAGAATTAAATTTTATGCCAAGTTTCTCGCCAACTAGTCGCCTAAACCGTTGTTTAATAATTTATCAGTTTGATTTAATTTGAATTACATGTAGCTTAATTGATTAACATAATGCTTAACTGACCTAAAAATTTTTTACTTGTATTGATATTAAATGATAAATTTAATAAACGTCAAATAATAAAATAAATTATAACTAATTATTGAATAAATTCAATTTGACTCAACGTTCCCTCTTGCTCTTAAAATTTTAAAGTCTAAAAAAATTGTTACACAAAATGTAAAGTTTGAAAGAAGGTTCAAGCAACTCATTTTCGTTCAAGCAACCCGTGTTCAAGCAACTCATTTTTTACTGAAGTTATTCCTTATCAATAAACAAAAAGGGCCATTACTATACATCATATGTATATAAAAAAAAAAACTAGAGTAACCTGATCTTTTACTACTATGATTTATATTCTGATGATAAACATTACGATCAGTTTTAAAAGGCTTTTGAATGTTTAAATTATGAACAATCTTTAGATATATTCGCACTATAAGCGTGCGGTTGAATTAAAATATTTTATTAAACTAAATATCAATCAAGCTCATTCAATAGTGGGGGAAAAAAGGTTCATCATATCACAGCGTGCAAAATTAAAACGGAATTGGCGATAGATAGAATAATCTGTATGGAATCGCTTTCATTGTGACATTTAAATATTGATTGCAAATGCATCCGTACGCCATGTACACATTTAATTTGAAATAATGAGAATAAAGAAAAAAATACTCAAATTTAGTTTCTGCGGTCTGTAAAAGATTTTTTTTTTTTTTTTAATTTTATATTTAGAATATTGAAGAGACAATTTTTCCAATTTAATCGATTATTAAATTTTATATAGTTTACTAATTACATTACAATAAAATTTAGGAAAAATGAACGTAATAGTTCTGATAAATTTAATGAGTTAAACTTCTTTTTCTTAGAATCTGCTATCGGTACAGAATTCTAATAAAGGAAATCCATAAATAACTTACACATTTCATAGATGCAATGAAAAAAAGAAATTGAAAACATAATTCATTTAAATGAAAACAAATATTACAATATTTTATAATTAAATGAATTTGAAAGAAACTGCAATTCTTAAATATGGCAAGAAGAATGAGGAAAGAAAAGTTTTAAAAATAACACGTTTATCTTAATTTATTGATCTATCAAAAATTCTCTGAATTTTGCGTAAAATTAAAAATTATATATTTTATATGCTAATGATCTTGAGTAGTTTTCTTGCTCTGATTTCACTAGATAATTCTCTATAATTGTGTTTCCAATGTAAGATTTACAATAACTGTGTTTGCTTGAAATGGGGAAAAAATAAGTAAATAAAAATACGAAGTAAATTCAATGCTATATCAACCCCTAAAACATGCCAAAAAGGAAGTCGAATCTATTGATTGGTTAGAAAAAATTCCGCGAGTGTTAAGCAAGAGTTTCAAAAGGAAATTTTCATTGTTATGAGGAATTTTTGAGCATGCAGTTCATTACTAGTGAAAGCAGATACGAACAGCGACTCAAACAAAAACTCGCTCCCAAATTTTGTTCTTTCTAAGATTCTCTCTCTCCCCCTTTTATTATTGTATTATCGCAAGTTTGATTTAAATTGCTAATGTGTTAGAAAGAATAAATGTATTGTTTCAATGTGAGGGCTTGTTTAAACAATACTTTGCGGAACAACTTTTCAAAACAATTTTGTAGCTCTAGATTATTTTAATTCGTAAATATGTTTAAACTCATTTTCCCTCGTCTCAAGTTACTTTTATGAGATGTGTATAATTAACAATTTCAATCGTAGGTTTTGCGCAATGGTGGGACTAAACTTTTTACACTCATTAACTCATCATTCGACTCCATCCCTTCTGTGTTGAGGAAGAAAAAGTTCCTTAAACCAAAAATAAACCGTTTCGTATCTTTTACCACTCTCAGGGAGTGTGAAAAATTGTCCCTTTCCCTCGAATCCATCATTTCTAGCATATTTCTAAGTATCTTAGTTTGTATCTGTGCTTAAAATTTATGATAGGGAGCTAATGGAATTTTCCAGGACTTGTTTTTATGTATTTTCTTTCTTTCTTTTCACTTCTTTTCCTTGCTATGGAAATAAGTAAATCACCAGTAATTGATTACTTTTGAGAAACTGCAAACGAAAGGAATTTACTCGTTAAAATATGTATATATCAATTTGTAAAATTCCCTTAAGGCTGTTTTCGTTAAAAGTCAAGAACAAAAATATTTCTTTTGATCGAAACGTTTTTGGAAAGAGTCGTCTTCGTTCAAGTTGACGATTTAACATCTGATGGACAGACAAAAATAGCAATTTAACCAATTATTTTGCAATCAAGATTTATTGCTATTATTATTGAAAATTTAACGAGATTATTCTACTTTTCAAATATCGATGTATTGTAAACGTTTCTAAACATATTAATCTTCGTACTGCTATTTCAATTATTACATGAAGGACGATTAAAAAAACACCTTGTTAGCATCTGAAAGATCCTTATTAAAAAGAATAAAGACATTTTTAAGATTTACCATGGGTCAAGAGAGGTTGAACGGTCTGAGTGTGCTAAATATAAACAAAAGAAATGAAAGTTGATCTTGGAGATGTTCTTAGATCTATTTGTAGAGAAACATGCTCGAAGATAACAATAATGGTATATTTAAGCCTCGTAAATAAAGTTATGTGTCTTGTGTACCCCCATTTTTTATATTTACCTAGTAAGAATTTATTTATTAACTTATTATAAAACGCGGCTTCGTACCCTCTCTGTCGATTTTTTCGGGATCCGCCACTGATTTCTTTCCTACTTTTCCTCCCCCTCTTTATCATGTTCCATTTTGGCCTTTGAATATGAAGCATTTTCGGATGTATCTGGCGCTATGGCAAAAAGTATTGCAAGTAATAATGCTATGAAATTTGTTTTTGTCAAAAGTTTCATATTTCATAATGGAGGGTCTTATTCCATTATTTATTATTTTTAATGAAGATGCCTGGGTGAAAAATATTGCAGCTGTGAAGAGAATCTGAAACCATTGGTTAACAGATGGCATGTAATCCATCTAATCCCCTTGCTATTGGTGTCTAGGCCGAATCTTTGAGGCGAAAAAAATAAATTCACTTTAACACACAAATTTGTTATGGCTCAATTCCTTCAATATTGTTGTGTCGGGATACAACTTTCCAAAACCTGTATTTTCTTTTATGAATAAAGAACATAAAGTGTTCGAAACCTACTAAGTCACCGACATTTAGCGAAACGATTTTCTCACCTGCAGCTGTCCGATTTGGAGCTATAAACTAGACTTCTCGAATGGACACCTCCCCTCCTCCAAGCTGCACCCCCTCGGGGTCGGCGCTCCCCTTTTTCAGAAGACCTTGAAGCTCGTTAGTTTCTTTTCCTCTCCTTTGCTGGGGAAGATTCTTTCTTGTTGTTGACCTACCCCCCCCCCTTCTCGTTTGCACCGGACCCGCATCTTTTACTCGAGGGGTGGGCACTGGAGAAGAAAGTTATTTTTTTTTCTTTAACTTAAGTTGAGGATAGAGAGTTCGCGTTGTGTTTTGAAGAAAATATAGTGGTTAACTACAATTATCGCAAACGATATTAAATCAGTGGTTTATTGACAATTCCTTTCTTCCTGTATAAATTCCTTTTTTTATTCATTGTAAGAAAAATTATATAATCGCTCGCAGCTCTTCAGAGAAAATTTTTAAAAATAATTTTGCACCTTTTATTCTTTCGGTTTTTTTATCGTTTTGAATTTCATGTGTGATTACAAAATCATTCGTAATTTTTTTTTTTTTTTTTTTTTTTTTTTTAAAAATTATTTTTTTATTTTTTTTTTTTTTTTTTTTTTTTTTGTAAATAAAGTTCGAATTTACTTTTTTCAGTTTACGGTGTTTTAAAATGAAAATCAATGTTGACGGTATCCATTAAGGTTATGATTAACACGCATTGCAGCATGATTTTCGTCTCTGTTATTTTGTATATTTTTTTTTTATGATTGTGTTATGTTTCTCATTATTGTTTTCTCGTCTTTTTCCGAGCGCGAATGACTATTTAAACAACACAATATATATTTCATTTTCCTGACTATTATTCTTGTTATTATGCGAATCTGTTCTTAGTGTTTTACTTGAATAAAATCATTTAGGCAAGTGAACAAAGAATGAATTATTTTGACGACTGAAATTATATATATATTTATGTAAGCTCGATTGAAATGATTTTATATTCTTCATATTTCTGTTTTTTGTTTTTGAAGGATATTCTTTTAAGTTCTTTAAAATTCTTCAAGAAAATGACTTCTCGACTTGCTACATTTTTCACCCGTGCCAACTACTGTTGCATTTTTCGAAAATTTGGTGTCATTTTCTAAATGATTTATCACAATGGACATGATATCAAATGCAATTTTTTAAACATAGTTAATAAAATTTGCATTTTTTGTTGTTGAAATTAATTTCTTTGTTATTCAGTTTAAAGTAATTATATGCGATTTATATATTTTTTTGAAATAATTCTTCGAATGTTTTTTATTTATAAAATAATGAGGGTGCTTGTAAATTAGGGAAAAAAAATTCTATCTTAAATTCTGTATTTACTTTTTTAAATAAACATTGTTTAAAAGTTCTTCAATAATTCTTTTGTGATAGCTATACAAATACTATAATGTTTAAGTTATGTGTGACCTTATTCACCCTACTGTTCCAATTTATGGACACAAATCGGCTGGAAACGGGGGGAAAAAATATTTTTCTTACTTTCTGTTTTTGAATATGTAATATATTTTTTTAAAATTTAAGCTCTTCAATTCGTATTGATTTTTTTATTTGAATTTTCATTTGCTGCATATGAATGATCAATATAAATTGCTGCGTTTCTGTTTTAAATTGAAAATTAGTTATTTTAAATTAGTCGCGTTTAGCATGCATACAATGTGCTTCTGATCCCACTGAAAGTTAATTCCTATTGAATAAATAGAATAAGACATTTTTGAAGAGATGACATTTATTTCAAACACGCAATCGTCTGTCCTGTCTTGTAATGAATGGTTAAGATACTTAGAACGTAATCCATTATTTAGGAGAAACCGTTTGACCTTTGATTGTAGGAAAACGATTTTCGTAAAAATATTATAAAAAATTAAGGAAAGAAAGGGAGAGATGATCCGAAAAGAGAACTTGTGTCAGCTAGGGCGTGAGTTGAACTGTCGCTCCGTGTTAGGAAACAGAATCGTCTGCGAGGTCTTCTCGGGGGCGGAAAATCCGTGCCCTTCGCTCTCGTCTGACGCTCACTTCACTTCAGTGCTCCACTAGGGGAGGGGCGGGTGGATGACGTCAAAGCACCTGGGGCTGAGAGAGAGATAAACAAGCCGACGGGCGATTCCATTGCACCGTGCGAGGGGTGTAAGCGGAAGCGTGAGGAAAATGTCTTGTGTGGAAAACGAAAAAAATTACTTCTGCAAGAGAATTTTTTTTTCTTTGCAGAGAAATATATTGATTAGGATCTCTTACTCTCCCGTTTTCATCTATGTAATGTGGTATTCGCAATCATGAAATTTATTTTTTGTGGTGCGAAATCGTTATCTTCTAGAATTTTATTTGTTTGTCGTCGTGTAATTAAATGTCGCAAATTTTTTAAATCAAAAACGTTGATAAAAATTGAGTGTCTTCAGAATATATAAAAAGAAATACATCTATAAAATTTGATTTTTATAAAATATGTATCAAATTTTTGGAGTTGTATTTCTTTATAAATATGTATTTGTTAGAATTTTTTTTTATATTGTTATGATTTCGGTGTAAATGTATTTGGAAATGCATTATAATATGTAAAATTTTTGTTTGAAAATTATTATTATTCGGAATATCAATAGCTATTTAGAAGAACTGCATTTATTTAATTGCAGTCTTGAAATTTTTTGATGAGGAAAAAAGTTAAAATGCATGTGAAATATTTTCATTATTTTTTAAAATCGATTCTTAAAGTATTGAGAATCTACGCTTTTTATGAAGCTGGGAATCAATGCTAATTAGCTAATAATCAATTGATGACTAATTTATTTTATGCTTTTGTATGTCTAATTTAAAATTAATCCATACAAGAAGTTGGGAATGGAAATTATTGTGTGTAATGTTTTAGATCTCTTGACAGGTTTATAGAGTTGATTATCTTTGAGACAATTTCTTTTGAAACCCTGCTAGTGTTTTACAGAATTTTTTTTAAAAATATTCTAAACCAGCCTGTTTTCATAAACTTGTTTAAAGGAAAATCGCTAAAAAAAATTGTTTAACTATTAGGTATACCACAAGGCTTACTAATGTTAAGTGAAACAATATTAATGTGTACTGTATTTTATTCCCTTTGTAAAGTATGAAGCAAAACATTACAAATAAAATAAAATAAAATATAGCAAAAATTAAGTGATTAAAACTGAAAGATGAGAGTTAACAAAATGCGATAAATTTTGATGTAATTTACTATTGTACAATTATTTAACATATGAACGCGAAACTGTTTAATCGAACATATAACTGTTTTTAATATAATCAATTATTCATTTATTATTACGAATGTTTTTCTTTAACATTTTCTGTGA
Source organism: Nephila pilipes (assembly GCA_019974015.1). Taxonomy (NCBI): domain Eukaryota; kingdom Metazoa; phylum Arthropoda; class Arachnida; order Araneae; family Nephilidae; genus Nephila; species Nephila pilipes. The sequence goes on from BMAW01033385.1 coordinate 362,772, forward strand.
TATTTTTGTTAGTGCTTAATTTTTTACAGGTATGTAACATTTTGCTTTGGAAGGAAGTTGTCTCAATGAAAGGCAATAATTATTATAATTTGATTAAAATATTAAATTGAAATGATGTAATTTTAATGGCATATTTTGAGATAAATTTTTAAGAGCGATAAATTTATGTAATCGTATATATAAAAATAATTTATATTTTCAAGCTTAACGAAATATCTGATATTTTCTCATAAAGCTTTTGATTAATTTAAAAAAAAATTTTTGTAAGATAATATTGAATGATATCCGTTATATTGAAATTTTTGTAGTAATTGATTTAATTTCTATTAGTTATATGTTTTGAAACAGTTTCAACGCTTTGATTTTTTGAATAAAAATATTTTTTTCGAACGGAAAATGAAATTACCATGGTCGTTGCGAAATTCCTCGTTATCATTACCGAAGAAAATTTTCCACCTCCAATTTTAGGGCATTATTCCAAATTTCAGTATTATGCATTTGAAATATCAAGAAATGTTAATTTCAAGTAATAATTTAATTTTAATTCTCACGATAGTAATTTTTGTTACAGATTAAGTAAACGAAATAAAAGGAGTTATTTACTCTAAAATGTTCGAGTATGGTTTTGTGAATACATTGGAAATGCCATAATTTGTCGCAAAGGCAGTAAAGGCTTAGCAAATGAATGTTTTTATAATTATACTATATTTCAACATTTATTTTTTAAAGTACAGCACATTTTAGTTTGCTACCTATTTCAGTTGGAATAACTCCCCTTCGCCCCTTTTCTGCCGTATGTTCTACATTTCATCTGTTATACTTTAGCTAGGAAAATTGTTATAGCTGTTTCTAAAGATTTTCTTGTTTTTAAAGATGTTTCTGTTATAATGAGATTATTTTGAGCATCAAATGTTCGGAGAAGTTATTGGTTGTATTGTAATATTTTGCTGAAAGTTTTTACCTTGAGGATTGATGTTGTTAGATATAATTTTGTGTTGACATTTTCCCCCTTCAACTTTTTTTGTATTTCCCCTTGAATTACTTGTAATGAAGGTCACAATTCAGTATTATTTTGTGAACAGCCAGAGCTTTGCTACTAAAATTAAATCCTGCTCCATTTCTGGTATATATCTCAAGCACGTATTAGAAAAATATCAATCATCAGTTCTGTTTTTCTTTGCAAGCAGCTGTTCTTGGGATCTATTGTACATTGTCTGTCATTTGAAAATGTTTCCCCCTCTTGCCGAACACTGCTTTTGAGAGAATGTAGTTTTGATTTGAAATTTTTTTAGGTGTAAACGCTGGAGGGAGGGGGGGATCGTCTGAGACGAACGAAACGTAGCGAATAGTGAAATGAGTCACAATTCTTTTGGATATTTTCCAGAATCGTCCTCTATTGTTAGATCGCTATTGTTGGACTTGGATACCCCTTTCTTTCGATTTTTTAAAAGTTGTGTCTTAATGTTTTGGAAGAAATACGAAACTTGAATTTAATGCCTTTTTTAAATGTTTTATTAGCAGCCGTTCCTTTTCACATTTTTTTTTAAATACAAATATATTGGTTATAAAAATTATTGAAAAAAAGTAACTTGGAACAGCTGGATTAATATATATATATATATATATATTCTAAGGAATAAATATTGTCCTTATAAATATGTTTACACTCGTTGTACACAATAAAGACATTTTGAATATGTTGAAATTGTACCTTTATTGCTTCAACACGAGAAAGAGAGGCAAAACGGTAATCATTTTATATTAAATTTGAAAAAGCTAGAGGCGTTGTTTTACCTCTCGTGGCGAAAGAGAAAGAAATTTACCTTGCTTAGAATTTATATGCGGGGATTTCTAAGGACTTCTTGAAATGGTATCAGGAAATAAGAATAGAACTTTTTACTGTGATAGTTTAAGAATAGGAAAAATTAGGAGTTATTTTAATTATATTTAAGTGAAGTTACCTTCGAAGAATTTAAAAAAATTCACGTGAAATACATTTAAGGAATTCATTTTGAGGAGTGGTGGTTTATATTATCTAAATTAATTTTAAAACTCAAAATGCCTGCATAAATTTTCTTTTTGTAAGAGCTGAGACATGCGAGTACTATTTTCAATGATAGAATTCTTTGAATTATTTATCAAACAAATGTAGAATAACAAAACGCTTGTTGGGAACAAGCTTTTTTCGTTCAAATACGGCATTTGCTGAAATGAAAAATCTTGAAATGGATGCACTGTGTAAGATATGAATTACTGCTGTATTATAAAATTCGAAAACTCCATTATTTGTATGTATATTTGTTTTTTAATATTTATTTAACATACATATTTTGTATGTGAATCGAATTTATAAAATATGTTAATGCATCTGTGTAAAATTAGAAAGCTAAGTATTATTTATTAGATTGAATATTTGTTGAAATCTAAGGGTTTCACATTTTAAGGGTGCATGGATTTTTTTTAATTGGAATTTTATTTTTAAAATGGAAATTATATAGTGCTGAGTCGAATCCGAAATATGTTAACATGGTATATATCTATCTCATATTCTATAGTGAACAACCGGATTTTTAATTTTCTTCCGGGAATTTTTTTTATTGCGATTGATTATCATAAGTTTTGTTAAAACTGCTGTCTGTTAGATTGCGCAATTATTACTTCTTTATTAAAATAAAGTAATTGAATTCCACCTCTAGCCGAATTGTAATTCAGATTTTAACCTTCAATTTCTATTTGACATCCTGGATCGTCTGGCAGAACAAGTCTCTTGTGCGACTGCGTGCGTAAAACAGCTCCGCCTCCCGATCGAAACCTAACTCCATCCGAACGGAATCGATACGTGAATGAAAGAAAAATAATTTCGGGAAAAGGGGAATCGAAGACGAAAGCTTGCCATCATTTGCTTATATGGCTAGAATGTCTCATTGAGTATTTTAAATTGGAAGGGAAACTGTATTTACCGATGATAAGTCGGTGATCAGCATCGTAAGGAACATGTGTATTCCAAAATTTTTCTGTAATACCAATGTAATTAAGCCTTTTTTCTAACTGAAAGAGAGGGCCATATTTTTTTTTTTTTTTTTTGAAGAAATTTAATTCAAAACAGCTCTCTTTTTATTCGAAATTTTGTTTTGTACATGGATAAAATGTATATGAAACATGTGTCACATAATAATGGCTTCCATGTTCAAAATTTTATAACTTGCCCCTAAATAAAATGTTTTTAAATAGTTCTCTATTTTCCAAACTGTTCGATTTATTGAACATAACATATCAGTCTTCTAGTAATGAAAAATGCCTTTTTGATCCAGTCTTGAGTTTCATGGGTCTCTATTTTTGAATTTTTGCCTTCGAGTATAAGGTCCAATACATTGAAAAGTTCTATGCAAAGTTTTGGAAAGAACAGATTTAGCCACCCAAAGTGCCTTTTTTTAATAATTATAATTAAATTACTCAATTTAAATATAAGAATGAAATATCGAAAAATTGGCAATAGTAAATATTTTCAATATTAAAACTAAAGGAAACGATAAATTATTAAATTTAATAGATGTAAGCGAAATGTAATTAAAATTGAAGCAAACGAGAGAAAAAATGGAATGTGATCTGGTACGCTAATTTATAGCCTACCTAAAGCAAATAGCCCCTTGGAAAATTGAAAATTATCTGGTACGCCAAAATGCCCCACCTAAAATAATAGCCCCTTCGGTGGCTAACAAGAATATCGATGCACTTAATAGATTTTTAAGTGAATGATGAAATTTCTATTGAAATCGAAATCGCCCGCTGATTCGAAATCTGAATTACTATTTTAAAAGTGTGAACGAAGCGAGAATTTTTTGGAATATATTTTTTTAAATCTAGCTTATATACTATAGTGAAAGGACTTTTTCTTTGTTCGAAAATTTTATTTTAGAGACCAATTAACTTGTTCCGAATTTAATCGTTTAATCTACTTTCTCATACAACCTGGCTTTTTTGTCACATATAACGGTTAATTTACCTTCATATTTTATACTAAAATAGAACATCGTTCCGGAAGCAATCGATCGGAACAGCCAATTAATTGTAAGAGTTACAGCATTCCTTCTTGACTGAGTGGAATGACTAGATTAATGATGCGCACTTGTCATGTAATTAAAGAGAGACAAGACAATATGTAGCTCGTTCGTGTTAATTCGTTGCAGTGGCAGCTGTTGCCAGAAACGTCCGCTGGCTTGCAAATACCGGATATTGCCATTAAAAACATTGCAACCTCTCCATATGTTACACCTTTTGAAATATTTGGTTAATGAAAATGAAATGTCTCGCATGTTTATTTATTTATTAAATCGAATGCACACCTTTAAATTTCAACGTAGCTTCTTAAATTATAAACGAATTATTGAAATAAAATTATTTTTTTGTGCTTTTTTAGTTTTTACTGCAAAATTCTGGATACCTTGACAAGATTAAATTCTACGAGCATAATTTTTGTCAAATTGAATGCAGAAAGGTCATTTGTATATAATGGAAACGATTTTAGAATATTCCCCCTTCTTTTTCGTTTGAAATTTGATCAGAATCGTCTGCTACCTCCGTTTTTAAATTAGGGGACACAATACAACTTGACAGTTGACTGAAGGGCTATTGAAATATGTTTTCTGAGGGAAAATATTCATACCATTGAATTGTAAAACATTTCCAAAAGCGAGGATATATTATTTCGAAGAAAGGAACTGATAGTGTATTGAATTGTGAAGAATTTGATTAATTGAATTTTTTAATTTAAAGGGAAAGAAATTCGAAACCCAGACATTACGAAGGTCTCAAATTTTGAGTCCTCCTTCCCAAAATTGCTTCGCAATGAAACTGGGAATGACTTCCCTTAAACTGTAAATAAAATTATTCATAGAGATTTAAAATTAAAAGAAATTTTAACTTGAAAGTTCACTTCATTTTGTGGAAGAACATTGAAAAGAAAAGTGAGAGCTAAATGAAAATCATTTCGCTGTAGATCGATTGAAGTATGTCATTATAATTGATGAAGCATGACTTTTTCAAGTGATAGCAATTGAAAAAGAATTGATTTTATATATCTAAAAAGTAATTGTAAAAAATAGCTATGTCGTTTTAAAGAAAAAATTCAAATATACTAGTAAATCTCGGTATTATAAAAAGAAAATATGAAAACCAATTGTGTGTGATCAAGAAATTCCAGTTTTTATATGGAAAAGATACTGTCATAGTAAAAGTGCGTATGGACAAAGTCTCGAATAACTCTTCAAAATGAATTGCTACATATGTAACAATGAAAGAATGAGAAACTGAATTTAAATGCATACAATTTATAGAAATACCTGTTAAATACCCTGATGCTTCGTCAATGGATTTTTGTGTGTTAATTTATTAAAACTAGCCTTAGGAAACCGACGTTCATGTATTCTTAAGGACTTTGGACAGTCGCTCAAGTGGAATAGCATAAGATTAACTTGACCCTTTGAGAAAAAGTTGGCTTTCATGGAAAATTCGAGCTAGAAAGAGAGAATCAAGGCTATCCAATAAAAGCAAATAAGCAGAAAAACATAGCATTTATACATGAAAAACTAACGCCAGAATCGTTTTCTTAAAATATAAACGACCTTCTGTATAGGTTTGGACTGCTTGTTTGCTACTAAGGATACTATGTACCACAACTTGTGAACCGATGAAACCCTAGCGATCCTCCTCTATTTTCGACCCTCCTTCTTGTCAACCAATTTTTGTCTTTCCTTCATTTCTTCTCGTCCAGACCACAGTTAAATCTTGTTTGGCGCAGCATAGCCATATTTGGCTCTTGTGCCAAAAAACTTTACTTTCTCACTTCTCTCTCTCTCTCTACCTGATGAAGTATTTCCAATCCGAATATTCTCTTTCATTTGGATTAAAGAAGGCTATAGTGAATTATTTTAATCATTACTGTGCTGATTGTTTTGCTTAATTCATCTCTAATTAGAATATAACATTTTATTATTCTGTTAAAATCATGAACGGTAGCTCTCTACTGTTCAAGATTGTCAAATAATCATTTGCGTTGTAGAGTTATTAACGCATATTGTGGCCGCGGTAGCGTGGCCGGCGGGTTTTCGTCGAGTCTTAGGTTCGAGCCTGATGCCACTAAAGACCTGCCGTGTAGCCGAGGTTAGTGAACGTTAAATCTGTCGGGCCAAAAAGACCTCACCAACGGGAGGACTTTGGGAGTCATTGGCGTTTTACACCCAGCTTGGGACCGATGATTATGGATTGCTTAATTTTGTATTTGAAAAAATTCAATCAGTTTGAGAAAAAAACGCATCGTTCACGCCTAGATGTGATCCGATTTGTAACCAAAAATAAAATTCTTTTTTGTGCCTACCCGGATTTGCTCTTAAATTCTCTATTTTTGACTGTAATTTTAACATCGATTTATGGACATTGATACCCCCAAGGGTCTTGCTTTTGTCCGGTAAGTACCGGAATCACGCCCCCGAAGCACCCTAGTTGTCTTTCCCATGGTATGTACTGGCTTTGGTAAACATGGTGAATGCATCTCCAGGATACCCTAGTGATTCTTCTCTGTTTTTGACCCTCCTTTTTAAATTTCTTTACAATTTTTTTTCAACATCTAGATCACAGTTACCGGATTAGTTACAGTTGGGCAGCCTAACCGCATCTTGTTCTTGCGCAATAAAACTTCACTGTCGCTCACATGGTCATTTATATACATATATTTTTAATAGTTCATTGTGAAAATTGAAGTTATAGTGAAATCTTATAACAAAATTAAAAGCAATTTTTTACCAGTATTTATTTATTTAATATCTTAGCATCTTAATTATTTTTGGTGAAGAACAATGAGGTAAAATCCTATTTTAGCCCACACCTTGGTGACAAAAAACTAAGTGATGCTCAGTTCCTCGAAAGGGTTATATATCTATAATAGGGTGCATTATTACAGGGGATGCTGTTCAACGCATCTATTGCTTTTTTGGCGTCAGTTTGCTTTCTGTTGCCAAGGCATAGGCGAAAATAGAATCCAACCGATCAATGCATATATTGTTATAAATAAAAAGAGATTTTATCGAATTTAGATGAAGGTAGTTTGTGTTGTGTATATAGTTAATACTTTATTAAGATTTTTTTTTTTTTTCCTGTTATGAATTACTTTTATCAAATTCCAAGTCCCCCCCCTTTTTTTGTTGTCAACATATCTAGATATACTCATCATTATATAATGCATATAATCCTTATTACTACTTTGTTTTATTATTTGTTATTTAATAATTATTTTATTTATTTTGAATCAGTTGTAATTTTGTGGTCTAGCATGTAATCTTAATCTTTCCATAAGTCTGTAAATTTTGATATTTTTACTGTTTTATGAAATTTTATGTTCTTGCAATATCTATATTTTACAACTTGTGTTATTATAAGACACATGAAAACTTTAAACAATCCTTTGTTTTTAAGGTGTTTGTTTGATAATGGGTTAAACTGAAATTTAATTTTTTTCTTGCAGTTAACTGTAGTCATCCGTAGCCATGTCCCCTGTGCTGTGGAGAAGACATACCAAGCTCAGCCTGATTTTCTTCCTGGGGTATTTATGGATGGTTCTAAATGGAGTGGTCCTGGTGTGCGTATTCGGGAGGAGACACCCGGCAAGCACATTGAAATTAACTTTAAATACATCAACACTCGTATCATCATTAGGCAGTCAGGGCGTTATTTGACCTTTGCTGCCAAAATGCCTAGTGCCATAGCTGTGCAGGGTGCCCAAGGTGACACTCTTGAACTCTGTGTTCGAGGGTGTCCTCGCAAAGAACGCATTGACTTTGAACGTCTTTTAGAATCCAAGAATGGACCAAGCAATGAAGTCCTTGCTGCATGCCGTGCTCTGAACATCACTGACTTTTACTTTGATGCGTGCGTGTTTGATCTCATGACCACAGGTGATGGCAGTTTTAGTGCTGCAGCTAGAGATGCCATGCTGGATGCTGGCCCACATTCAGTTTTGAACTCGAGCCTTCCTGTACTGCCCAGGGGTGTGGAGAGTGGACAAGAATCTTTGTCTTGTTCGTTTTTCCTGCTCAGTCTCATGATAGGACTATTGCTGTTTATCGGACATCATGTGGATAGATAGCCTAGGATTAATTGATGGGATGTAATAAATTTAAATTTAAGAGAATGATTTATTTGGATTGGAGATGCCAGGTTTATATTATCTCTCTAACAAAAGTCATGTCTATTAAAAAAAGTTTCCCATTTATACTGGTGGTATCCACAAGGATCTGGGCTCAAATATGAGACATGGCATGAAGTCACAAGAAATTAAATTTTATGCAATAAAGCAAATGTATGATTGCACTAAGAAGGAACTTATTCAGATATTGATCAGTCACTGCAGCAATTCTGATCTAGTACAAATATGTTAAATACAAACACCATGATAGATCTGTTGCGAAGATAATTAAAAGACATAGAATAAAAATCTGACTTAATGAATGTTACTCTTATAATTCAATACAATGTTTTCTAATTGATGCATCTACAGGAAGGTACTTTTCCTATACCAAAAGCAGACTGTCTGAAACACCATGAAGATTCCAGTATTGCAAATCAAAGATTAATAATGTTGCACAAGTAATGCCACATAGCAATATATAAAAGTATTGTTAGCTAGATCTGGAAGTCTTGCTTTACTGAGACAGAAAATTTGGTACTTAAGCATATAAGCAACCTTGGCAAAAATTAAGATAGACTTTGTGACAGTTATAATGACCTCTCCAAAAAAGCATTAAAAATACAGTTAAAGATTTAATTGCTCATGCTCTACTAATGTATATTTATTAAAAATAACCAAGAGCTTCATGATGGAGATTGAGATGCATACCCTCAAAAATTTCATCATTATATTGCTGAAAAAATCTTTTAAAAGATTTTCTAGTATTGACTGCACTGTTCACCACAAACTTGAAATGTATGATCCAAAAACTAATCTTAAAAGAGCTGTATAATTTCATTTACAAGTTCTCTTAGTCCACCATAACTAGTTTATTTCACTTCATTTTTAGTCTCTGATTTGCAGAAATTCACTATACAGTGTATCTCTTCTCAACTCTCTTTTTAAATTTTCATTCTATGTGATTTACTCTCCAAACAAAATGAATTTCTCATGTCAGCATGAGTGTGAGTCATTCCCTATTAAGTTTTAATTCCTCATACATCCATTCATTACCATGTTATACTACCATCCTTGAGCAATGTTTTATTAAATTTCCAAGAACCAAGATTTAATTCATTACAACAATTAGGAATTTGAAAAGAATAACAATTTGTGGGGATGGTTTAATATGTAGTTATGGTGATAATTTTTCTTCTCTTAAATTTCATTTAAAGAATGAGTACTGTTCCTTGATATTTGCATTCTAGTGTTCTTTAAGTATGGTATTTTTTAGCTACACTAATATTTCCAATTTAAATATTACCACATTTTTAAGTATAAATACATATCCCTTTTTCGTCAATTTTTCTTTTCCTGATTTACTTTGAAAATGGTATTCTAGGGATAGAAATAATGTTAAACACAAACTTTATATAAATTAAGCTAATTATTTGACATTCAGGGACTAAATTCGAACAAAAATTATAAGAATCAATTTATGACATTATAAATGAAAAAATATAGGCAGCAACTGAATGCAGGTATTATTATTTAGACTACATTATCTGCTTAAATTGATCAACTAATTAAGAGGAATAACATATGAGAGAGAGGAGACAAAAACCTCATCTTTCGTGATAGTCAACAGTTGTGGCTCTTGAAGAAAATATTTACAAAACTCCCAATTCCGACAGTAAAATATCTATCATCTAGTGGTTAATTAAATAAGACTGTGATTAGTATGTGTTGAAGCATGCTGAAAAGTATAGTAATTATGAAATGATTTACAACTCTCATCTTACTGCATCTTAAAAATCATAAAATGATTAAAAATTGATAGAGGAGGTCAATAATTATTGGGTGTAACCTAAATAAATATATAATTCTCAATGGAAAGTATTTCTTATATTTTATGTTATTCAAAAAGATTCCTATTGAATTCTTAATTTTTGCCAAGGCCACTTAAAATGCACGACAGTCGAAATTTTTCTGGTGTGTATGGATTTGCATCTGACAGAAAATTTGTAATGATATTTGCATATATTCGATTTGTGATCTGAAACCATCATACTTATCTGGTAACTCTAATCTAGATATATTTTGAATAGAGAATTATAAACATATTGATTCGACATGATTTTGTTCTTTGATAAAGATGTATCGACTAGAAATCATACAGAAAGAAATCTAAAATCCCTTAATGAAATGACAAATTATTAGACTATTCCAGATTTTTTTTGTTAGTGAGTATTAAAATTCGATGCTATCAAGATACTCTAACACAATAACACTGGAATGTGTATACTGCTGAAAGTAGGTGCATGTAAGAGCAGTGCCATTTCTCAGGTTGACTAATTTCATTGTTTATTTGAGCATATTCATTTCATACTCTCCATCCAAATACCAGTGCCACACACGTTCCATGTGATAAACATGACTACACTAATAATCACATGTCCACAATTATACTTTTGAGATTTTTTTTTAAATTATAGGATTATATGTTTAAAAAACAGTCAATGTTAGGTAAAGAAAATTATTTAAATTTGTAAACTGATTTAGTGGCTTCTATAGTTATGTAACATAAGAATTTTTAGGAATTCTATGTATTGTCTCTGAGTATTAGTTGTATGTTGTTTAAATTAAGTAGATGTATGTGTAATTTTCTCATATATTTTTTTAATGATCAATTGTTAATGTTATTCTTCTGATCAATCATTTTTAAATCTCATTATTATTATTCTAGCTTCTTTTATAGTTAAAATATATAAAAATTTTGTACAATGAATATAATTGTGTGAAATTTTTTAATTTCTTGTATTTTGTGATTCAAGTAATAGACAAAATTTCATATAAACAACAGAGGGGAAGATACTAAGAAGTTGAAAATTTTTATTATTAATCTGATTATGATATTTTTCATATGTTTTATTAAAGTAACTGAGATTTTTAATTGTATTGATTTTACTAATAACTTTTTTTAATAGAAATTCTTAAAATAAAAGTATAACAAAAATATTTAAAAACTTTTAAAAATTATGTTGTACACTATTTTGCAGTTTTAAAAGAAGATTTATTAGAAAAAAATCTAGCTAGATGTTTGATGTTTTAAAATTTTGAATCTTTGCATAAAGTATATATATATATATATAATGCTGTAATATGAAGTTAGAATTTTTTAAGCTTTAGAATGAATGTTAAATCAGGTTTAAAGTACATGTTTTCTATGTAAATATTCTTGTATATTTCTGTGTGTACATAGAAGTTAAGTGTGAAAAAATATTTCTGAAAAGACATTAGATGTTTGTCATTTTAAAGAACATGCAATTCTTCAGTGTGATTGTATTTTCTTGTAATGTGGTTGGATTTATGAATCATTTTTAAAATTTTTGTTTTGAATAAGATGCAAATATTTTGTGATGTTTTGCATTTTACTGCCATTTGTTGAAATTTATCTGCATCCATCCATTTGTGCTTGTAAATTATTGTTTTACTTGTGTCTAAGACTTATGATTATATTTTGTGAGTTTCTTAATCACGAATATTTTCCATTTTAAAATTTTACTATTTTCTTTTAAAAAACACTATAGCAATTACACTGTGATGTATTACAATATTTAAGCTTAATCAGATTAAAATTTATAATTAAAAGGGATTTTAAAAAGGAAAATGTTAAGATTGTATTTTGGTGTATTTAAAAAAGGGTGTACTTTTTGCAAGCTTTTTAAGGTTGTGTATAGATTTACCTATCACCATGAGAGATTATATGCAATTTTTAATTTTTCAAACAAATTATTTTGTTTGTTGTAAAACACTTAAGATGTCAAGATATACTTAAACATTCTATGAAGTATGGATGTGATCTATACTTCTAGATGCATAGATAAGTATAGCTTTTAGAATTTACATTTTTGATTCATGATTGGTATGGGAATGAAATATCTAAATTTTAATACATTTTAACACCTATAATTCTTGAATCCTTTTTTCTTTAAAGCCATTCAAGCTCTATAATAATACTGTTTTCTCCCATTTCATTAAAAAAACATGTCTCCAGGTAATTTATTGTATCTTATTAATAAATTTTATTACAGCATAATTTTTGAAAAGTGAAATGCTAATTATTGGAAGGAAAGGCAAATATATATGTATTATCACAGCTTTTTCATAAAATAGATTATAAAACAGGAATCTTCATTGAAGTTTAAAAAAAAAAGTAAATTTTGAGAACTATTGTCATCAAAATTTGGAAAGCATGTTTATAATTAAATTGTAATTTAAATTCATTTGTTAATTATTTTTTTGTTCTGAGCCATTTTGTGATCAAATTATTCCCCACTCCATTGGTCTTGGATATATTTTTTTATTATTTCAAGGGTGAATTTTTTGTTGAATTTCAATTTAAAATATAAATGTTATAAGTGATTTCATATAACAGAATCTTTCAAAGTAATTATCATTAGCTTTTTTTATATTTGAATTATTGGTAGTGCAATTTAGAGCTGAAATGTATGAAACAAAAATATTTTAAAATTTTGTGTTTGATAGAGTGCAGTTACCTGTTAAAATTCAATTCAACAAATCAACTTTGATATTCTATGTTGTTTTGAGAAACAACTGCAGATATTTTTAAAAAATTCAACTTCTACTTCATTCCTTACAGAAACCTCATTATTTGTTATCTAATTTTGTTGTAATTGGTACTCAAATATTCTTTGTGCTGTGTCTTCATTTTATAATAATTCATTAGAATTTTTTGTCATGTAAAATAACATCCATGGACCAAAGCTATGTGGCCAAACAACAACAAAAAAGTAGTTATAATTAGTATGAACAAAGAGCTTATTATTTTTAGTGTTTTCTTTCACCAACCTGCTCTTGTAAACTCAGTGTTTGTATTGTCTAGGATTTAAAATAAAGAAAGAAAAAGTATGTTTAGTATTGCCCCTGCCCACCATTAGATTTTATTCTAGTCATCCTGCTTGATTTTTCAGTAGTGCAGATAACTTTGCATCTGGAAAAAAGTGTTTCAAAATGTATAATCCAAAATATATTTTGATTTTATATTGTGTGCTGCTATTTCTTTGCCCTTTTTTTTTATGCCTTCTTTTTGTAAGTGCTAACTTCATAAAACCAATTTTCTTACTCAAGTTTAATTAATATTTTATTGTTAGAAAGAACTATACGTGGACTAAAGTATAATTTATATACAGTACAAAATCCGGAATTCTCGGGGCTCAAATAACTACAAATTTTGAACTTTTATTGAATTTTAATATCATTATTTATGGCTTTAGAAAAACTCAACTATTTACTGAATTTATATTATATGCATTTATCTTCTAGACCGTACATCTGTCTTAATTGTTTGGTTTTCTGTATTTCAGAACTATATAAAAATGAAATATTACAGCAATTTTATTTCAATAATGTGGTGTATTATAAAGTTAATTTTATTGTCACATCTTTTTTGAGTATTGATATTAGAAAATATATTTAGAACTCTTAACATAAACTGAAAAAATATAGTGTTCTTTGAAAATGGAGTTGAATAAAAACTGCATAGCTGTCTGTATTTTATGAATATCTCATTTATGAAGTTTGAATTTTAAGGGATAAAACACATTTGTGGAATGTTTAGATTTTGGAGAATTCCGAATTTTGAATGTCAAGATTTGAGACTTTGTACTGTAATCAGTGTTTTTGCATCACAGTCAAATCAAATTAGAGTGATCCTTCCAACATGTCTTGTGTATCATGAATGAGGAAAACCTTCTTACGAATTAATGAATCATGATTATAAATCATATAAACCCTGATATGAAGATTTTATAATGAGTAAATAATCGGTGAAACCTGCCACGTATGGATACAAAATTTCACTGATAAGCTTAAAAACAAGAGCTATACAACTTTATATTTGAAAGTGTTTTTATGAAAGTTAAAGCATTTGTATTTTCTGTTTCTCAGGAATTGCCTTAAAAAGATGTATAAGATTTCTTTTTTGTTTTGTATTGTGTATATAAAGAAAAGCCATCCAAAACTGTTTTATAAACTGCTTCTAACTGTGAGTAACACTTCTAAATTATTGTGCCATGCCATTTTGTTGTGATCGATAAGGTCTATGTAGAATTTTTTGAATAATAAAACAGAATACTTCTGAAGGGAAGGAGTTTTTATTTATTGTCAAACAATATCAGTGCATTGTAGAGTCATAAAGTTAGAAAATTAACTTTAGAATCAACCCGCATGTAGCCAAAATTGAATACTGACTTTTATAGAAGAGACGAGGTGAAATGTATTACTCATAAATATACTATTTTTTTTAACTTTCAGAGTAATTTGGAACTAAAACTTATGTATAAAATTTTGAATATTACAATCAGTTATTTTTTTTATTATCAAAATTATAGGGCCTGGACCAGTGCAAAATAAAAATAATAATTGTTTGAAATTATCCAATTTAGTTTTCAAAAACAGTTTTAGTTGACAACTATAAATTGCTTCCCTTCCTATGAGATCTAAAGTATACTTGTTAAATTTTTAATCCAAAGGAGTTATTTGCTCATTGTTACTCATTTAGATAATAATAACTCCAGTTTAGTCTTGTTTGCTTCAAGATTTCTTTAGTTAAAATCCAAGGCTCCTATGTGTGCTTCTTCACAAAGACTAGAAAAACCAAATTTCATTATCCCTGATGAGATATGGATATAAGGTCGATTTATGTCAGTTGAAAATGTTGATTCATATGACAGACCCTCATTTTCGCCGAAATGTTAATTTAATTATACAATTACTGAGTCCACCATATTGCAAAAGATCTTTGGCTGTTGTGATTAGGGATGGGAATTTCTGTTCTTTTGGATGAACTCTTCTTACCTGTTCATTTTTAAAGAACTGTTCTTTAATCTGTTATTTGATTCACTTGTTCTTTAGATTTCTCAAGAACAAAACCTCAAAGATATTCTGATGAATTTAAAACTATATAATTACGACATATGATTACTTTACACATTTAGGACAAAGCGGGGGAAGATAGGGGGGGACCCATGATTTTTATTACTTAATACTGAATAAAACATTTTCTAATTTTAACAGTTAATGTAAAAGTATCTAGTGATTTCTCAGTACAAGCATTCTTTATTTATTTACATTTCAAAAAATAAAATAAATGTAGGTAAAAAGAATTTGAAATAATTTTTATATCAGATATTGAATTGTGAATTTTAGGCAGAAGCATTTAATATTTTTATAGAAAAAAAATCTGCTTCTAATGGCTTCATATGCAATGCATAAGATATATTCTTGCTAAAGTATACAAAATATATAATATTTTATTTTGGTTTGCTGAGACTATCTGCAAAAATTAAAAACTAATTGCATAAACTTGCTTAATTATTTTTCTTGTTTTTTGTGAAAAGAACAAATTAATAAAAGTAAGTGGAAAATTCTCGCATAGCAAATATTTAAATTTATATTCTACTCTGATTTACTTGCCTTTTACTCACACACAAAAATAGGAATCAAAATAAAGAGAAAATTTTCATAAAAAAATTCTTAGTGAATCATTTGATCAAATTCTTCAATATATATATATTATTGATTTTGCATATTTATTTATAATGCTGCTTTGGTAAAACATCTTTGGTACGTTATAAGCCCTAACATACATGGGGATAATCGGAAACATTCTTTGAGAGAATTATAAATGCATAAGCAAAATTTATTTGTATAATGATCAAACGTAAATGTTTTTTTGCTTTCTAATGAATATCAAATAAAAATGCGGGAATTGTAGAATCGTGAGAAATTTAAAACTTAATAAGATGAAAATAAAAAATATCAATTATATGTAAAACCATTACCGTTTCTCGACCTGTTTTGGTCGGTTTACTAATAGGCCTATCAAAACACACAGATCTTCTAGTTCCTAGATCTGTTTTACCAGGTCTTTTACCATTTACAGATAGAGCTCGTTCGAAGAAGTTTTTCTCTTTCAATCTATTTTCCCTGGAGCCGTTTGATCTAGTTTTTGCATTTTCGCTGCGAGATCGGAAACTCGTCGGTTAAGGGCTCTATTCGGAGAACTGTGTGGGAATTGGTGTATGCCACAAATCCTGTTCGTCGATAGGGAGATTCGGAAGCTGGTGGAGAGATGGTTTTGGAGTCGTATTTGCTTGCTTCCAGTACGAAAATGTCTCTATTAAAAATGTCGGTACTATCTTTAGGCTTCTCCCGAGGAGTATAGCCTTCCGTAACACTTCGTATAATAGAAGGTTATACTTCTGGGAAGGCAAAGAGGTGGAAATGTGTCTGAATAATCTCGAACAGCAAAGAACAGGTTTCTGGCGGTCTGCAGGCTCAGGTGTTCTCGTTCTTTTAATTGAACCGATTTGAAAGAACAGGTCGTTCTTTTGATCTCAATCCCTAATTTTTATATGGTTGCTTTAGTATAGAGATCATGGTCGCGGACTCTCGGCCGACGTTTTCCCCTCGAGTTGTTATTTACATTTTCTGCCCTATTTTTGAAAATATTTTTAAAGACCTGAAAACTTATCAACAAAGTATTAAAATAGACCTAATATTATTTTTAAAACTCGGAGAAAAAATGTAATTCATAGAAAATTTCGTGTTTTTTTTTTTTTTTTTTTCTCTCAGATGCATTATTTTTTTTCATTCAAATTGATAAAATAGTCTAGGTTTAAGGACGAAAGGAGAAATACCATAGAATTACTAAAAAACACTTTCACGAAATCAAAATGGCCCAAAGTCGGGAACCTGAAACCTCTAAATAACATCAAGAGCAATAATAGGTTGAAATCATGATGGATACGGGAGAGACTTGTCTTTATCACCAGCGGCAGCGACTGGATATTAGAAGTAACTGAAAATTAAAGCGGCTGCCAGTTCCATAACCTTCTAAATACTAGTATTTAGGAGGTGTTGCGTGTTCTCGGCTTCGCTATGACTAACGAGGAACTTAGAACCTTCCAAATAAAATAAAGCTCTTATGCACTTGTACTTTTTTCATCCTTAATTATTCTTAAATTTCAAGAGGCTAATAATTTTATATTTTTCACAACTTTTAATTTCTGGCCAAATAACAGGCCGAAGCCACTCAGTTTAATATCAGTGGAACGGACATAAAATGCTGGGAGGCTTAGCGCTCCAAAAAACGCACCCTACCTATAAAAGTGTTAGTAATGTGAGAGAGAGAGAATTTACGCCACACTGAGAAGCTACATTAGGGCTATTGGTGACGGTTTAGTAATTTTGAAACTCGGTCAAGTGACGAGGACGATACCTGAGCTGGGATTTCTCTCTCCAAACTGCCTCGCCAACGGGAGAATTTGAACCACGACAGGTTTAACGTGCTTCAGCCTTAGTTACACTGTGGGTCTTTAGGAGTATCAGGTCTCGAACTCAAGACTCGACGGAAACCGCCGCCCGCTACCATACTTAATAGGTTACTGCGGCCACAAGTGGTAATGATGGCGAGACAAAAATTTACAGACAACAAAAAATGACTGAATGGTTCGGGAAGTATAAGGAGGGTAGAGAAGCGGACACTCACACAAAATTTAAAAATTCAGCTACAACATGTAAGTTATCGATGCTTTCTGAGTGCATTTGGACAAATAAGTAAAAGTTATAAAAACAGTAATTTAATATGGAACTATTGTTAATAGCTTATGGATTAACTTATACATTTGACTTTTAAGGCATTTTCAAGTTTTTTTGACAAGCATTTTCTTAGATCATCATTATTTGGACCCTGATTAAAACAATTCGAATTTTCATGAATATCTGGCATTTTTTAAATTAAAATAAATATATATTGAAAGTTTAAGACCCATTCTTTAATACAAGAAGACAGCTTTGATATAGCAATCGCCAGAACAGAAAATTGGATCTTAGGATATCCAAAATTTGAACGCGGTGATCTAGAAATAATTCCTCCTTTAAAAGTGTGGTTTTTTTTTTTTTTTTTTTTTTTTTTTGTTGAGGCAAAGCTTTTTCACACCTAAGGTGAGAAAGAAAACTTGAAGAGAAAACCGGTCGGTCCCCTTATCCGGTCTGCAGGGGTTCGGGTCACTCTTACCATAACAAATGCGCAAAGATCGTTTCCGATTTAGCACAAAAAATAAAAAGCAAGAAAATTTTTAAAAAATTCTACGGAAAGTTTTGCAAAGAACAGATTTAGCCACTCAAGGTGAGCTTTTTATTTTTTTTTATTTTTATAATTATTATTAAATTACTCAATTAAATATAAGAATTAAAGTAAACGATGAAATATCGAGAAATGAACAATAGTAAACTTTTCCCATATTAAAATTAAAACAAATGATAAATTATTAAATTGAATATATTTAAGCTAAGTGTTATTAAAATTGAAGCAAACGATAAAAAAATTGAAAAGTGGTCTGGTGTGCCAAAAGTGATCGACCCAACAATAGATCCTTGGGTGGCTAAAAAAAATGCCTGCTTCACAGCTGTCTTAAAATTCTGACTAATGTTATTTATTTTCAATCATATCTTGATTCCAGTTTACATATGATTAAAGATAACACATAAATCGATAAGTAAATAAAATACTTAATTTTTATATTTGTTTCACTTCAATTCAATAAAAAAATTGGGGGAAATTTATTACGACATATTTTTGAAAATTGAGTTCTTTAGTAGTGAAAGTAAGTATCAGACATATGTTACATATATTTTATTTCAATCTAATAAAAAATTCAGGAGAAATTTATCATGACGTATTTTTGAAAATTAAGTTCGTTACTGGTGAAAGCAGAAATAAAAAATATACGGAAAAACAAGATAAACTTTTGAAAAGTGGTCAGGTACGATATTTTTGGGTTAACTAAAACCATAGCTCCTTGGATGGTTAAAAATAAATAAATAATCAAACTCTTCATTCATACAGTTTCAGTTTTTTTACGATTTTTACTATCAAAAATATGAAAACTCTTCTTTGTTCCTCAAATAACAAGGAAATTATAGTCAAGTTTATTTAAAATACAGATCATACTTCTGCTTTAATAATTATCAGCTCTGAAACCTGAGATTTTTTTTATATTTGGCTTTATATGAAGAATACTTATTTTATTAAAACGTTTTTCTGAATTTCACTTGGTGTGTGTGTCATCAAATTTTCGATCGTTAATTTAACCAACTTCCCATCAAGCTAGAGCTTTGAAATTTTGGGAATCGTTCGTACTCGCCTAACAATGCAATATTTAGACATTTACGACAAGTTTTAACTAATATTTCAATAAGTCAAAATATTCCTTCCACTCGGCGCTTTTAGGATTGAGGAAAAAATTTCTTTCCCCATCTGGGAATTCCACATACGTAAAATTTTTCCACTCACAAAGGGCAGATAGTACGGTTTGCTGATTTTTAGTAAGTAATCATTCGCAAGAAAGAAAGATTCCAATATTTGGCGCCGTGTCTTATTACAATAATTTTTTCTGAATTCTGGTTCCCCTTTTTTTTAATAGAATGACTTACAAACTTTCAAATGCATGTTTTGATTTTATGAGTATTATGAATTTTTTAATACGCTCACAAATGTCTCTTTTTAAGTAAATTTTAAAGTTAAAAATAACTAATATTTCAATAATTTTCTTTAATAAACTTTTCCGCCATATAACTAAAACGTTGGTTTTTATATCGAATTTTTCCTTTCCCGTTTAGGTTCAGGAGGGATTTCCCTTGACTCTCTTACTCTTTTCCCTTTTTTTGTTTTTACTGTTTCCATTATCCACCACCTATGGACCTGCGGTGTCCCGGACTTCAACCATCAACCGTAACAAAAGGATCGAAGCATGGTTTGGCCACTCTTGCTCCTTTTTTACCTTCTGGAAGAAAACCTTGCTCCATTCTTACCTTTATCACGGACCACCCTTTTGTAAATTGGTACAGTAAATTAATGAAATCGTTTGTCATTACAGTATAGAGTATACATTATTGTATGAACTGTTTTCAACTTGTTAATTATCACCTTTCTTCATCGCTTTTCGCTTTACTATCCTTTACACTTTTAGACATTCATATTCTTTGTTGAGTCACTGTCATTGTACTTGTACAACAAAGGTTTTCTTCGAGCTATGATCACTGCAATATCATTAATGACATCATTGTAATCAATTTCCATTGTAATATCATTTTGAGTGCATAGCAACATCAAACTGGTAAGCGTTTCATTTTCCAAAGTAGATCTCATTTCAGTCTTTATTCTCTTAAGAGCAAAAAAGCTTCTTTCTGCTGTACAGTTTGTCACAGGAAGAGTCAAGTAAATTCTCATTGCGACTTCTAAATTTGAGAATATACTTTCCAACTCGCTTTTCTTGACGTAGGAAGAAATTCCTCTTATTGTTGCTACTTTTTCCATCGTCATATACATTTTGAAATGTTAACACTCTTGCACAAACTGTTCTTCATCGATGTCTTTGTAATAGCTTTCAGACAAGTATTTCGCCTGTTTTATCATATCTTTTTGCTCTTTTTTATGAAGATTTCTGAATATCTAGAATCTTGTTTTGAGATCTTCGCAGCAATCCCTTCTTCTTCTTCTTCTTTTTTTTTTTTTTTAAATAATGTTACAAGATTGTCAATAATTGGTAAGAAAACTCCAGCTCAAAATATCTCTCTTGGAGTCATTCTCTCAAAATCTGGGTATCTTTTCTCATATGAAAAAAATTTCCTTTCTCTGATTTTTTCATAGCTCAGGCACGTTAGCTAGTTGTAAGGCTCTTGCTTCTTAATCATCAAAGTTGGATCTTTTTTTAACAAAGATAACGTCTATAACTCCTTAGTAGCGCCAAGGAGATCAAGCTCTTCTTTCTGTAGTATCTCACATGTTATGTCCACCCTTTGTCCAATTACCGTTGATTTCGTCCCAAATCACCGTTAACAAAGTATTCTAAAAACTTTCTAGAGTTTTGCGAAATCCTTCAGCTGTGACTCGCGTGTCAGATGTCTGAGTATTGTCTTTAATTAAATCTTCAAGGGCGTTCTTGATTTCATTACGACTTGTAGCTTGAGCTCTGAGAACATCTGCCTTTGCAGACCATCTAGTTTCACTCAACGATTTCCACATTAAATTCTATGTTCAGTTTTCAGCTTTTGTTCATTGCTTTTTTGCGCATGATCTCTTAATACATTCCATCTGTTCTATGAAAAAACTTGTGAAGTTAATGTACAAAAGAAAAGAATACCGTCGCTTCAGTGTAGGCTTTTTCCACAGCAAAACAATCAGCTCGTTATAAGGAATGGGCAGCACTTGGTATAATTTATATAAGTAAAACCTACTCACAAATATTCACACACACTTAATCCAAATACATAGTATGAGATTTCGCTTCAGAAAACACTACAGCTAACTAACATGACAGTCAGCGACGAGGTTGAATTTCGCAGCTTGCCATTAAGTAAACGAATGTAGTTAAGAAACAAGTCATCGCTCACTCAGGCTAGGAGTTTTCTAGCGTGTGAGTGGGAGGGAGAGGAGAGTATCAATCGACAGCATCGTTAAGGGGGACGGGAGGGGAAACTGGTGCCACTGTATCAGTATCTTGTCTCTGCGCCCGCAAACAATGTCGTAGACTCATCATCAGTCAGGCACATTGCACTGCCCATTCTTTCGTTCAGCGCGTGCACTCACACACACAAACACAACGCATACATGACTCGCTAGACGGTGGTATTTTCGCTGTAATTTTAATTTTTCTCTTTTACCACCCTCCAATTTCTTGCGTCTCCTGATCTTTAACACCTTAGGCACGCTCCTAAGCGGATAAGCGGCCCTGCCAAGAAGGAATGATCTGACGAGTGTCAAAATCACATGAAAGGAAGAATAGCTTGAGATATGCAAATTAATAGTATTTCAGCGAATTTAGACGATGCAGGAGGGCGAAACGACATTTGAAGCACTGCATGAAAGAAACACTGTGCAGTAGATTTCTCATTCGGAAAGCGTTTTGTGAGGTCAGAGTTGGCTCAGATGTTGTTATGACTCGGAAAAATAAATAAATAAATGCTTACCAGCAAGAGTCGTAATTCGATATATAGAGAGGATCGCTACTTATCGAGAGTGTGGATTATCGTTCCGTGATATTACCTGTCGCAGTGATGGAAATCCAACTACTATCATACGAATATGGAATCAATGGGTTGCTGAGGGTCATACTGAACGGCATGTAGAATCTCCACGTCATCTTATGACTTACACCCATGAGGACAGACATATTGTAAGATCAGCCCTGAAAACAGTACAACCACATCACGGACCATTAGTAAGGAAATGGGCATGTTTGCAGCATGCCCAGTATCTGCTCGTACGGTGCGACAACGTTTGCAGCCGCGTGGACTGTCAGCACAACGAACATTACTTTGGCTTCTCTTGACAATGCAATGTAGAGAGAGACGGAGACTCTGGTGCGCTGAACGATAAAGCTGGATACAGGAGTGGTATAATGTCGTCTTTTCAGATGAGTACCGGTGCTGTGTGCAGTATTCTGATGGTCATATACGTGTCTGGAGGCTCCGAGGAGACCGCTCGTCTCCTGCTTGCAATCGATATCGTCATAGGGGCCCTGCACCTGGTGGAAATAGTTTAGGCAGCCATTGGGTTTACGAAACGCTCATCTCTAGTCCAGATCAATGGTAATTTAAACGCAGATCAGTACGTTTCTGACATCTTACGTCCAGTCGTTGTGCCCTATCTTTGAGGTCTGCCAAACGCCATCTTCCCACAAGATAATGCAAGACCACATGTTCCACGTCGTGTTCTGACCTTCCTCGATGTGTAGGGTATTCGATTGTTGCCCTGGCCTGCATGGTCTCCAGATCTGTCACCAATTGAAAAACCGCATGAAAATATTCTAATTATTTCTGGAGATATGATTAAAAACGTCCATGCTCACTGTGACCAGTTTTACAGAACGAAAGACATTGAAGCTCTTCCACTCAAAACGTGATATTTTTTTTCATTTTGGACAAAGTATCTTAAAAATGACCCAAGATAACATTACACATAAACTGTTCGTTGTATTAGCATATTATTTTCATAATGTGGACTATAATTATTGTGTTTCGAACATATTTTGAAATCTTTACAGGTGTATTTCATAATAAAATATGAAACATTTTAATGTCAATAATCCTCAAAAAATTTTAAAACTGTATTAAATAACAGTTCATATTTTTCGTTCAATTATATTTTTGGCAAATAAAAAAAATAAATATTCAGAAGTAGAAACCATTGTGCACACAAATGAATATGCTATTACATAATGTGAAAAAAGGTGTTATTATTTAGCATTGTCTTACAAATTATTTAAAATTCTTATGAATTATTAAATTGGCGTATCAGATTAAAGTTATCACATTCAAAAAAATGGTATCGTTTTATCAAATTTTTAAAAAGGTTTGAAAACTGGAAAAAAATTAAAATTAAAAACATATCATAATATTTATCAAATAATTTATAAAGATCATCCTGATCAACTGGGGGTATAGCTCAGTGGTAGAGCATTCGACTGCAGATCGAGAGGTCCCCGGTTCAAACCCGGGTGCCCCCTATGTTTCTCATTTTTTTTTTTTTTTTCATTTTATGTATTTTACAATGCATAAATAAAACAGATTTCTGTTCCAAATAGAACATGAATATTTTTTTTTTTTTGTTTTTAAGTTTTTAATTCACCAATAAATTTAACAAAAGAAATTTAAAAATTCAAATTCTGTGATTGTGTGTCAAATATCTTTTACTATTCCCGTGATTTTTTGTTAACATTCTTAAAATAATATCGATTTGTTTTCCCGACTTATAAACCTGGGGACGTTTTTCTTCAGACCTTTTATCTGTTTGGAAATAATTTATTTCTTTCAGCGGTTATACGTAATAATTTAGGGCATTGGTTTTCAAAAACATTTGGATTGAATGTTGCATTGGATTTTGGATAAATACAAATATTTCTAGAAGAATGTTTAGTATGGTTAGATCAAATTAAGTGACCGAAAAATCTTCAGAAAAAAAAAAAAAAAAAAAATAGCAGTATATTTTAAATTATCAAGTGCTATAACACTCACTCAGTAGATCGGAAGGTAATGCCATCTGGAAGAGAGAATGCAAACTAACTTTCAATTTCTTTTTGAAACATATATTATACTGTCAAAAATGAATTTGATGTGCATTATAAAATGAAAGCATATAGTCATAATTACGAGAAGAAAAAAAAAAAAAAAAAAAAAAAAGATAGTGATTCAAAAGCTTATTGAAATTAGTTCAGGTTTTAATGTGAATTAAAAATTTTATTCTTATTCTCCAACATGTATTATACGTAATGTTCCTCTAGTGATTAGAAATATTTTTTTTTTTTTAAATTCTTATTCACTTTTATAGTTATCCCATTTACTAATCTTTTTATAATCTAGCGTTTCTTATACAGTCTGATAAGTCACAAAATTGTTTTATTGCTTCAACTACAATGGAAAATAATACATTCTCTCAATACAGAAAAGTACATTTTTTTTTGCAGTTTCAACTTATTTTGTGTGCTTGACATTTTATTTTCGTGTACCGCATAAATTTTATACAATAATGCACACACACACTTGTTTCAATGTGTTATTATTACAGATTTTCTAGTAATCCGGCGATGCTCTAGGTCGATACCAAGACAATATTTTTTTTCATACAAGTTATAAAAGAACTAGCAGGAACCCTTAAAAAAATCGGTCTCAGAAAAAAAATTTATCTGATTTTGAAAAAAAATTCCGATGAAGCTTTTTGTATCATACTTCAGATTTTTAACAGGAGTAATTATATTAGCCATACCAACATTTGAAATTTCTTAATGATTGAATTAGTGGCCCAGCACAGAAAGTTTGGTAAAAATTTATTGCGCATTAAAAGTCGAATAGAAATTGGAAGCGTACAATGCAATAAAAGTAATTGTGTTTAATGTTATTTACATTCATAACAAATTTGTAATCAACTGAATATGCCTCCAAGTATATTCCCAAAACAAACAGATGCAATACATCAGAGGTATTCAACCTTTTACACTCTGGGGAATACTTTGAGCTTACCTTTTTCTTGAAGGAACCCCTTGGTCAAAAAGCAGAAAAAATAGGATATCTAAGCTTTAATCCTGCTCAAATTTACAAATTATAATTGCATTTTATCGGAAGACAAAAACATCTTAATGAGATAATGAATTGTAAGGTAGCTAATGAGATTATTTTTTTCTTCTAAAAATATATTCTAACAATAGCAACAATATTTGAAATTATAACAAATTAATGAAATTTTTTTTTAATGACTTGGATGTGATTGTTTTTAATTACAAAGTATTTTTACGTTTGGAATAATTGTTGAAATCTGCAATCTATAATGTCAACTTCAGCATCCAGTCTATTTCTGTATTTTTTTTTTTTTTTTTTGTCGCAGCATGCAAAGAGAAAGATTTTTCGCATGCATAGGTTGAAACAAATGACATTAGATATTTCACATCTCTTTTGGTAATTTCAGGATATTCTTTTATGATGTCAATCCAAAAATGCATAATGTCAACTTGACTAAATTTCAGTTTCAGTTGAGGGTCGATCGATATATCAATTTGTTATTCTCATTCTTTTACTGGGAGTTCGGAGGTGTCACAGTCTTGAAAAGGATTGTGGATCCAAAATAATCTCTCTTTCTGAACAGGAAAATATTCAAGAAATGTCTTTTACAGATCTGATAAATGTTGGATCAAAGTAATTGTTACATTTTTATCGAGATTAACGTTACTGTCTTCTAAAATATCACTCAAATTATCAAAACATTCAATATTATCTTTCAAAATGCAATCTGCCCAAAATTTCGATATTAAAAGAGTAGCGTTAATTTACTTTGTACCTTGATAGTTGTTCTTTGCAGCGATTTGTTGAGCTGATTGAAATAGGTAAAAATATCTGCTATAGATACTCAATTTTCTGAATCCAAACTTCATCATTTAACTTCTGACCTCATTGAGAGAGAGAGAGAGGTGCATGTTCAGATAAGAAAATTCTTATTCTATCTTTTAATTCGCAAAATCTTGACAACACTTTTCCATAGACCAAATGACGTCCGTGTGCAATAGTAGTGTTTTATGTAAACTTTCCATACTTTCACACAATACATTGAAAAAGTCTTGAATTCATTGGTCTTGATTTGATAAAATTTATAATTTTAACACAAACATGAAATACTTTTTTAAGCTCTTCTGGCATTTTCTTCACTGCAACAGCTTGTCGATGGAAACAACAATAAGTACTTCTCATGTGAGGATTTTTTTTTTTTTTTTTTGTTTCATGCGTGCAGCCACAAGACATTCAATTTTCCAAGCATTGCCTTTGCTCCGTTGGTACATAACTTGATGACACAAATCCCAAGATATATCATGCTTTTTGAAATATGAATTTACAATATTAAAAATTTCTTCCGCAGTTGTTCTAGTTCAGGGGTCGGCAACTTATAGAAACGTAAGAGCCAAAAGTTGCAATTTACAAAATTTCCCAGTTTTTAAAGAGTCACAAAGAATTTTCGATTTAATATTATAGTATTTGCTTATACATATTTGATTTTTGATTTAAAATACGGCTTTAAATACAGAATAATATTTATTCATATAAAAACATGAATATAGATAGTTACATCAATGGGAGCATTGGCTTTGCATGACCTTTGATAGTTTGATTAAATCCGGCTTATAACTTGTTTTAAGTTTAAAGCACGACTCTAGATTTTTATTTGTTACTTTTTATTATATTCATGCAAGAGAATGCTAGCTCACACGAATATGTCGACCCAAAGATCCATATGCCAACTTTTTCACCTCACTGTGGCATTTTGGAAGACTATTCCAAGCGCCAAATACTAGGACTTCAACTTGCGGGATTTCTTGTAGAGCTGTCTATTTGTTCTGCGCGATATGCATGTATTTCTGGACCTCCAACTCTTTCAACTTTAGAGTTCTGTAAACTTGCCACTCCACAAGTCTTTGGTTTTCAAATCCAGCAATTGCTTTTGAAAGCGATCCAGAATCAATTCAAAATGGCTCAATGTGGATCTCATTTGTATTTGTGTTGAGAGGATTTACTATGAACGTGAGAGTACTTTTGTTTGTGTTTTGAGTTCCTCGAATCTCTCGGCGAATCCAACCTTCATGTTTTTCAAAGCTATGCTGAAGTAATTCGTGTCAATAGATGCAATAGTCTCATCGCGATATTGATTCAGATTTTTAAATTTACCTCTCTAAATGTCTTCAACAAAAAGTAATTTATTTTTCGAAACTAATTTCTTCTTCAAGCAAGGCGTAGGCTGGGTTGTCCTTTCCCTGCAGTTTTAGATTGAGTTCATTTAGTTTCATTATGGTATCTACCATGAAATTGAATTTTTGCAGCCATTTGTCTTCTTCCAATTCCGGATGTTCAATGCTTTTTTTTTTTTTTTTTATTGAGGAATGTTTTTATTTCCCTCAAGCGTTAAGCAAATTACCTCTGAGAAGCCATTGCACTTTATTGTGCAAAAGTAGATAAGAAAACTGGCAATTTATTTCTTCAAGGAAATCTTTAAACTAGCGATGGTAAAGTGCTTTTGTCCAAGATGCCGTTAATAATTTTAATATTACCAAGTTCATGACCTCAACTATTTCGGTCGGAAATGTTTGGGTAAAAAGTGCTTTTTGATGAATTATGCAGTGAAACTTTAAAATTTCGTGGTTTATTTTTTTCTGAAAAATTTATGTTACCCCTCAATATATTCATGACATATTTCTGGCTCTATCAGTTGCTGTAGAAACGATTTTATTTGTATCTATTCCATTGTCTTCCAGGCATTTTTGCACAGCATTTTCTATATCTTCTCCATGATTTGCCCTGATAGTGGTAGCAATCCTAGCAGTTCTTCTTTTGGACCTTGGGACTACATAGTTATACCTGACGAAGAGGGTAACTTGTGTCGTGTCATTTATGGCGCAACACTTGTCTATAGCAACTGATAAGGCAGAAGCCAGTTGAATGTCTTCCACTTGCATAGTGTTACATCTAAAGACATTTTAGCAGTTCAATCTTGTACCGTTTTAGCAGATAATGGCAAATCTTTGATGTTTTTCATGATTTCTTCTTTGTTTTTAAACTCACGAAACAGTTCTTCAGATGTACGTACATACTCATAATCTGTGAATGGTTTTCCTCTTTTTGCAATTTCTAAAGATACTGCAATGCTTTCCTGATTTGCATTATTGGAAGATTGAGCCCAGTTACTTAGTATGGGACTTGACTGTTTATATGGAGGTTTTCAACAGCTTTTTTTCGTGCGTCACAGGTTGGATATTTGCCAGCAAACTGGGCATGTTTTGTAGTGAAGCGTCTCTCCAAATTTAATTTTTTGGTTTCTTATTGTGTGCGAGTTTTTCAGGGCAAATGAGACAAATCGGAAGGCCATCTGTGTTGAACATGAATGCAAATGACTCCGTCCAATCTGGATCAAATTCTCGGTTTTCTTCAGTTCTTCTCTCTTTTTTTTTTTTTTTTTTACCAGAGGCGATGCTGGCGGCGGAGCTGAAAAAATGATTTTTTTTTAAAATTTTAGTTAGCTATCTAAAATGGCAAACAATTTATTTATCATTATTACTTCGTTAACACGATCCTCAGATATCTAATCCAATTCTGTTACTGGTTTTATTACATTATACGCGTACATACCTTTGAGAAGAGAATTCGTTTCTAAATCGCATTCTTCTTGAAACAACAAGCGAATAGACACGCAAAACCCGCCAGCGATTAAATTAACACACATGCAATGTAATATCTACGGCGCTATCCAAGGATGACTGGTTCACAGCACGTCTAGTTAGATCCAGATATGCAGTCTAAACTCTAGTCGGTGGCTGTATGGGTGAAACGGAAATGGAATGCAATTGGCTGAAAGATAAACATGGTCACGGAGTTTCATCTCTAAGAACAAAACAGTAGTTCAAATTTATTGCATACGGGCATAATAAGCGTAGCAATTTGAAATTAACGATTAGGAAAATAGAAGCTATTGAGAAATTAGGTACTTAAAATATATTTTCTTATTTTTGAAGGGTTTTGATAGTAAATTATTATTTTTTTCGTATGGAACTGGAGAGCCGCAACGTTACACCAAAAGAGCTACATGCAGCTCGCGAGCCGCAGGTTGCCGACCCCTATTCTAGTTGGCAGACTTTTGCAAATTAGCATATTTTCTTGAGCAGCTGTTCCTTGTATATATCTCACAATAACGAGCAAGATCGATAATCCATCTATATCTGTAATTCCGTCAAGTTGAATTGTAAATCCATGATCAGAAGCTTTCAAACGTCTTATGAGTTCATTTTCACAAAAATTAGACATATCTTTAACACGCCTTGAAATTCTAGAATCCGATAGAGTACACAAATAATTTATATATATATATATATATGTAGAATGTGGGGTGATGAGATTGTTCATCCCAAATCTACGATGGTTTGCTCTTATGTAAAGGGGCGGTAATTCCATTATGTTTGTTTTTTTAGAAATTCAATGATGAGGCTCGCAGTAGCTTTACTTGTTTATTAGGAGAGCTGATGAAGAGTGAAAAATTTTTACAATAGATGATGACGAATTGACCAATTCATCGGAGCAAAATAGATGACTGCCTCATTTAACCCATATTGGCGAAGGCCGCTGGAACGCGCTCTTACATTCGGAGTTTACTTCCGACGCGGGTAATGCGAAGGAGAAGAGAAGCGGAAAAGTGGGGGAAAGAGAGCGAGAAGTTTTTGTTCTGGAATAGGAGGCGCTGCATGAGCTATCACACGACTCTGATTCGTGGTGCCATCTATCGAGTAGCGGAGGAACTGGTTTTACAGTACATTGAAAAATAAAATAAATTCTTTAATAATTAGCTGGACAATTCTACATATATGTATAAGATAAACGATTTCGAACCGGAATGGATCGCTCCGACTGGTAGGTCTTTTGTTCTTTTGTACGTTTCGTTATCAATTTTCTACACCCAAATGGATTCAAAAACTGAATTGTTTTTCATTAAATGATATTGTTTTTATTTTCAAGCTAATTTATTTTGTTACTTTTAAATTAATGAACCAATTCTAAAATTCTTGTATTTTTATTAAATATTAATTTAA
>BMAW01033385.1:399867-420504 GCA_019974015.1 Nephila pilipes
CCGAAGTTGATAGGTGTCTGCTCAGAACGATTCTTAGTCGCTAAAAATGTAGCGCTATATGAATCGGAGCTTGACACACTAGCAAAAAGAGTGGCCAATGACATTGGCCACTTCGACAGGTGAAGAATGCACAGCATTTGCAGTTTCCAGTATCGGGATTGAAAATTCCCGATACAGGGAGTTTGCAGCTTTTACCTTTCTCCATAACTGTTGACTTGTGGTAGATGATGTGATGGAAGAGACATACCTGATCCAAGATTCTCTCTGACTATGTCGCCTTACTCTGCGAGCAATCGCCCTTTTAAAGGCTATGAGATTTTCGATTGTGGGATATCGTCTGAAGATACCCCACAATTTCTTTTGTTCCCTGTAGGAGGATAGACATTCCTTACTCCACCATGGTTTACTCATCTTCCTCTGCGATGTTCTACTCTTTGGAATTGCTGTATCAGCAGCGTTCACGATAGAGGCAGTGACATTGCGGACAGAGTCATCAACATCTCGATCTTGAACCATTGTACCTGTAATAACCGCTAACCGCGTGAATAAATCCCAATCTGCCCGGTTGAAGCGGTAAGTGGGGGGACGAAATCGCACCCCACTACCATGAACCTGGGAGACTAGGAGTGGGAAATGATCACTATTATAGAGATCATTTAGAACCTCTAAATTCAGCGACGGTAGCAGTGTCGGTGAACAAATTGCTAGATCAAGGGAATGAAATGTCCTAGTGGGAGCATGGAAATACGTTTTCTCGTCGGTGTTCAGCAGACAGAGATCAATCGTTCGATCTGCCGACCGCGAGAATTTGTACCATCATATCCCCACTGAGGGCTGTATCCATTAAAGTCACTTAGCAGAAGGAAGGAAGCTGGTAACTGTTCGACTAGTTGGTCTAAATCCATTTGTGACACAACATCGTTAGGTGGCAGGTAAATGCAGCAGACTGTGATTAAAGTGCGGGTGTGAATTCGCACATCCACAGCCTGCAACGATGTGTTCAGTGTAACGACGTTATGAGGAAAGTTCTGGGATGTCAGGATGCATACACCTCCCGAAGATGCTGCTGCATCAACATCCCGTCGTACACAATTATATCCACGCACACGGGTTGTCATATTACTCTTCAGAAAAGTTTCCTGGAGAGCAATACAGACAGGTTGGTGCGTAGATAGTATGGATTTGAGATCCTCTAGTCTGGGTCGTAAACCACGGCAGTTCCAGGAAACAAAAGCCATTAAATGGGTGCACTGGAAGTGGAAGGTCCCGTTTCCAGGACCCCCATGGAGTCATAATCTTCGGGCGATGGATGTAAAACCACCGCATCCCCGTCAACGACCCTAGTTTTTTTTTGCGAGGAACGCTGTTCTTCGCCGAAAGTTTCAGTTTTTGCCTCTGTAAAGCTTAGACCTGGCCAATGGCCTAGTCTGATTAGCCTTAGCAGAGGAAGTGGTTTTTTGAATAATTAATTTCTTTTTCGATTGCAGAGCCTTAGTGTTAGGTAATGGTGTCTTATTTTTAGGTTGCGGTTTCTTAGTGGTAGGAACAGGTTCAGGAAATTGGGTGGACTTAGTTATTTTCGTAGTCTGGGTTGCCGTAGCGTAGCTTTCCCCCTGTACTGGGTAACGGGAAGCCACTACCCGGCGAGCCTCGGGATATGATAAATTCTGTAGCGTCTTCACCGTAGATATCTCCTTTTCCTCGGCCCACTTAGGGCAAGAACGAGAGTATGCAGGGTGGTTGCCCTGACAGTTGACGCACTTTTCTGCAGCGTTACAGGAAGCACTATCGTGTCCTGTTGCTGTGCAGCGAGCGCACGTCAATTGTCCCCTACACGCGTTCTTGGAATGGCCATATCGTTGGCAATTGAAACATCTCAGAGGGTTTGGAATATATGGTCGGACGGAGATATGCGGCCTGAACTGTCTGTGGCAGGGTAGGAGTCGAAAAGGTCAAGATGAGGTGCTGGGTGTTAAGCACCTTACCATCTCTCCTAATCGTAATCCTCCGGACACCACAAACCAGCTGGTCCTGCAAATTCTCCAAAATCTCTTCCTCCGACACGTTTTCCAAATCCCTTGAGGATACTACGCCACGAGAGTGATTCAGGTTTCTATGTGGTGAAGTCGTTACAGGATAAGGTCCCAATGTCTTCATACTCATTACAAGTTGAGCTTGTTTTGAGTTTGAGACCTCGATCAATAGGTCCCCAGAACGTATTTTTTTTAATATCTTGAACAGTCACTACCATACCCTGAATTCCCTTTTGAATTAAAAAGGGAGATATGGTAGAGAAAGTATCAGTCTCTCTTTTTATCAAGAAGAATCTAAAGTTTGTATTTTCTGAACTTTTGTCTAGTATTTCTATATTTTCATTTTCTGCATGACGCTCAACACGGTCAGCCCATGATTCATTTTTCGATTTTAAGGAGTTTTTAATAGCTTTGGGAGCCAAAATCTTATTTCCTTTATTTGTCGCCATATTTGCCTTAGAAAAAAAATTTTTTTTCACGGAAAGACTTCTAGTTCGATGGGTCCCCGCCAGACTCCATCTCCCCACCCTTTCCTAACGCGGAAATGAGTAACCGACGGAGAGATTCGTTCCAGCCGGACAATGTGAACTGCCCCATTCCGTGCCCAGGCAGAGGCACAGTCCAAGGAGGATTTCTCGTAATGGGAGGGAGGTCACATCATCCAGCCACACTCAACCAAGGCTCTCCCTCTGTGAACATATTATAGGATGACATTCCGAAACTGTAACCGACGGCGCACGCAACTTCTCTCCTCGCACACCCTTCTCCAACCAGAGCCCGTTCCAAACATGCCCATGCGGTCTCCCACTAGGTACCTCCGCATGAGAGGTAGTAAGGCTCCGTATTGCCAGAGCTAGGCACGCAGGAGATCGGCATTGATACGCCGTCGGCCTTTTAGTGTTTTAGTAGAGACACCACAAATATATTTTTTTTATTTATTTTTTACACAAGAGTTAATACAAACATTAATGAGAAATAAAACTAAGTTAGTTTAAACTGTTTTCCGCCTGATATCATAAAATATCAAGCGGAAAACCCTCCAAATCAAAACACATGACAGGAAAAAAGAGGGGGGGGGGGGGGAGAAGAAGAGGAAAAAACAAAAATCACTGAGGTACCTCGGGGTTGTGAAGCCCGTACTCATCTCAGGTAGATGAGCCCCCTGAGGGGACTAAAGGAGAGGGAGGGAAGCTATGCTATTACATGCATCTCTGATCTGCCCCTTCTTCCAAATGTGAAAGATTATGTAATACTACAGGCGTAACGTTTTTCAGATAGATTCATAAACAGCAACTGTGAACAAACTTTGATGTAATTTAAACAGAGGATTTTCTGATTCAGATGCAAACAGCAGAAAGCATTTAAGACTGACTACTGTTGCTCATAGAACTATACATTTTTGAAATACATTTTAGAATTTTAACTTTTTTTTTAAAAACCTCAAGATGTTGATTAAAACTTAATTTATTTTTCACACTTTTTATTTGGTTAATTAGGTCATAGAACTGTTATCATTTATTAGATTCCAACACGGTTCATAAATTTGTATCGGATTAAGGAGATAGAAGAGGTAAGATGGGTTTTGAATAACTTACCTTCTATTTCTGTAAAATAAAATTTTGATACTAAACATCGAGTTATTTTAATTTTTTTTACAGAGCAATGGAGAAGAAATCGCAAAATAAGGTCTGAAGAAAAGAAATGTGTTTCTACAGGAACTATTGAGAAACTTTAAAAATGAAAGACTTACACATGATATTATAGAAGATATTAGTAAAAAAATTCGTGTTGGCTAAAACTGCGGAGGATGCCATAGCAACAATCTAGGGATCTAAAGATGGTTGCAACATCCAATTGTGTAGTCAATCTCCTAACAGACTTGACTTTATATCTCGGATTTAGGATACTTTAATGCTATACAAGTATTTTAACATCAAGTTGTGCTTAGCAACTTATTCAAGTTGTTTACACTTTATTGAATGCATTGAATATTGAAACATTAAGCTAAGCTTTTTTTAAAAAAACGTTTTTCTGAATTTCACTTGGTGTGTGTGTCATCAAATTTTCGATCGTTAATTTAACCAACTTCCCTTCAAGCTAGAACTCTGAAACTTTGGGAATCGTTCTTACTCGCCTAACAATACAATATTTAGACATTTGCGACAAGTTTTAACTAATATTTCAATAAGTCAAAATATCCCTTCCACTCGGCGCTTTTAGGATTGAGGAAAAAATTTCTTTCCCCATCTGGGAATTCCACATATGTAAAATTTTTCCACTCACAAAGGGCAGATAGTATGGTTTGCTGATTTTTAGTAAGTAATCATTCGCAAGAAAGAAAGATTCCAATATTTGGCGCCTTTCATAACACAATAATTTTTTCTGAATTCTGGTTCCCCTTTTTTTTAATAGAATGACTTACAAACTTTCAAATGCTTGTTTTGATTTTATATTGTGAATTTTTTAATACGCTCACAAATGCCTCTTTTTAAGTAAATTTTAAAGTTAAAAATTATGTTTTCTAGAATTTGATGTACAGCATTTCAGAAGTACTAAGAAAATGGGATTTAAATGATTGGCATGTCGACTAGAAGTCATGAATTAGTAAAAATTATTAGATACATAACTTTTATTTGCTCCAATCGTAATTTTTTAGTCTACGCAAATTACTAAAAATAACTTAATCTGAAAAAGAATTTATTGTATCCATTGCTTAATTATGAGATAGATTGATGAAGGATGTGGTACAATATAGGCTAATATCCCTTAACTATGAGAAAAATATTAATAAGGCATTATATAATAAATACTTGTCTATTAAAATAATCTCAGAATTTTTTTAAAAAAATTTATTCTTTTTTTTTTGTGCAATGTTTTCATGTTCCTTAAAAAATAATAAAGTTCGTTTGTGTTTTGTCCACGTTTTGGGGGTCTAGAAGAGTATGACGCGTAATACATGTAGATTTATCTACACTTAGCCAATCATACTCAAATTAGCCTCACCTCACCTCCCCGTGGTTAGATCTGGTAAACCAAAAATATTTGGAAACTTAGAAGGAAAGGCCTTTCAAAGTTTTCAGTAAAAACAAATTCAATAAATGATTGATTAAATTGAAATTATAAATAAATTTTTTATGTGTTTATCACGTGTTTGTTTTGAATTTAATGTATAATAACAAATATACTTTGTAATTATATAAAAACGTTGGTTTTTACCTCGAATTATTTATTGTAAATATATTTATGTATTTGTGGTTGACACAATGATGCTGAAGCACCTGAGCCTTTAGGCCCTTAATCTCCATATCAGGGAGCACACTTTTTGTCATCGTTTTTTCCCCAGCCCAAAACTGCATTTTGTTTATTGAATAATTGGATTTAGAAGAATTTAAAATAAAGTTTCATGTTGAATATGCGAGAAAAATTTTAATTAAAATCGAGATTTAGAAAATTCATAGTGAAAATTGATTTTATCGTTAAGTTTATGTTATGTATTTATCAATAAATATATATGTATGATTTACCTAAAAATATTTTTCTTACATTTATTTAACTGCAATTTTTTTTGATTGTGTATGATACCGACAAATTTATTGTTTTTAAATTTGTAATACATTTTTTGTTTTGAAAACTAGTTCTTACGTAAAACATAACTAATATAGGGGGAAATATTAAAAAAGTCGAAACAAATAAAAGAAAACTACATATTTTATTAGCTAAATAAATTGCTTTATTTTTATGTATGAACCCATTTTTAATGTACATATATTTATTTTCATGTATGTATCGATAATTATATATGTATGATTTACCTAAAAATATCATTTAAAATTTATTGAATGGTAATTTTTTTATTTTGTGATTGTGTACGATACCAATAAAGTTATTGTTTTTAAATTTATGTTGCATTTTTTGTTTTGATAACTATTTCTAATTTTTTTTCTCTTTTTGTAACTATTCTAAATAAAACTAAGAAAATAATGATAAAGAAATTAGCATATTTTTGTGTATAAATTAACAATAAAAAAATAGAGAACATTAATTATTTTATTTTACTTTTTGTTCTCTTAAGAACAACAAAAATATAAAAGATTCTTAATTGTTGCAATGTAGTAAATGTTCATTGCAATACGTTTGAAGTAAATATTACACTGATGATCATATACTCGCGATTATTATTTAAAAAATATATTATATTTATTCTCAAATGCTCTATGTGCATGAAACTCAATTTTTTGGTTAATTTACTAATATTTTTTATTACTGATTTTTATTTATATATTATTGATTTACTGATATTGTATATGAATGTTTAGTTTAATAATTAGAAACGGAAGAAAATATGTAAAAATACATCGGAAATGTTCTGTATGCGCGGATATGATAGTGGACGATGTTACCCTACTATTTGTGACGTCACAAATCAGCGCCGAGGCCTTCTAGTGTTTAGGAGGTGTTGCTGAAGGTCGCGAAAATTCCGCTTTCCATTCACAAAATCTTCGAAAAAGCAAGATGACCCAATTCCTTCCCCCTTTTAAGACGCGGGAGGTCGACATCAACCTCTTGGATTGGGAATTTTTATCACTCAGATCGGATGCTTTGAAAAGCGATTTCGTTGCCATGGACGAATCTTGTATGGCAGGCTGTTTAGTGGAGTACAAATTATTCAGATCAGAACTTGGAAGGTGTTCGCCTGATCTATTGAGTGTCTACGAAAGTGTTTCACCAAATGAAGAATAAAAAATATAGATTGAAAAAAATTGGAGGTTAAAAGTTGAAAAATATTTGTTTACTTCAAAAAATAGAAAAATTCTTTTTTCTGTCATTTACAAAAAAAATTAATATTACGATTTTAACCGGGAAAAAGCACCTTATATTCATTGTTGAATACGAGACCAAGAAAATACAAGACTGTTTGCATGTTTTGAAAAAAAATAATGATTAATACAATACCAGCTTGGCTAGATTCATACAGTCCGTTTCCAGAAATAGCGCCGTGCTCGTTTCATTGTCACGCTTAGTATTTATACCCACGGCCTGTGACTAGTGTCCAAAATTTTCTTTTACAAGAGTACAAATGACTTGTTGTTATTCAGGACGATTAAATTTGTGAAATAAAATTTGAGATTTCTCCATTCAATTATATTTTAAATTTAAATGAACAATGTGCAATTTTTTAATATTTTTAATTTAAATAAATCTTAATACTACTACTAATATTTTTTTGTTGAATGAATTTTTTCGGCATGAATCGTAAATTTTTTTCCATAACACACTCACAGCAGAACAACTTGCTCTACGCAAAAATACTCTCTCTACATCCACATTTGTGCCAAGTCAACATAGTGCACATTCAATTAATAATTTTAAAGGGGTATATGTTCTTCAAAATGTGAAAAAATTTCTTACCAACTTCGATTAGCGTTTAAAATTTCACCTTTCCGTTTTTTTAGTGTTTCAAACTTTAAATGCATATTCGCATATATCTTTTAACGGAAAATTGTCATCGATAACTACATCTTTCATATCGGTTATTACAAATTCGACTGCGAGAGAAACTTCTACCCTTTAAAAACAATACACTCAAAACACTTTACTTCAGTGAAGTTGACAGACATTTCCTCAACATATTCATAATAAATTCTGTGAACAATTTTAAATTTTAGAAATGTATCCTTAATCCCAGGATTATAACCCTACAAAATTGTTAGTTTATTCTTTAGTATTAACGGTAAAAATAAATCATGATATCTCGCTCTATATTTCAATAAAAAAACTACAGCTGAAATGTTATTATACTTAATTTTTTAGGTAGTTTTGTAGAAAAACGATGCCTATCTGTGGAGATATTTTTTCCCCAAGTGTTAAGTATTTTTCCAAATTTAAATAACATGACTGAAGCGGACAGGAATTTCAAAATACACTCTATTTGTGCATGTGTGTGTGCTGGTTTCAAAGTAAACCATCTCACTTTTGAGTAGCAGAGGAGCTTTTTATATTCAACATCAGCCTCAACACAAAATTGGTTACGATTTGCTACTCAAACTGAACTGGACTAAAATATATGACTTAGTTCAGTTTAAAACAGGGGTCGGCAACCTATTGAAACGGAAGAGCCAAAAGTCACAATTTACAAAATTTCCCAGTTTTTAAAGAGCCACTAAAAAATTTTCAATTTAATATTATAGTATTTAAAATAAACGGCTTTAAATACGGAATAATATTTATTTATATGAAAACACAAATATAGATAGTTACATTAATCATAGCATTGGCTTTGCATGCCTTTTGAAAGTTTGATTAAATCTGGCTTATAACTTGTTGTTTTAAAATTCAAGCATGATTCTAGACTTTTATTGTTTGTTGTTGACTTCTAACTTTACTTTTTATTATATTCATGGAACAGAACGTTTGCTCAGACGAATATATCGACCAAAAGATCGTCAGCACTCCATATGCCAACTTCTTCACCTCACTGTAGCATTCTGGAAGACTATTTCATGCACCAAATATGAGGGCCTCAATTCACAGGATTTCTTTTAGAGCTGTCCAATTGTGCTTCGTGGTGTGCATGCATTTCTGGACAACTAATTTGCTCTTGAGTTCTATGAACTTGCCACTCCACAAGTCTTTGGTTTTAAAATCCACCAATTGCATTTGTAGCGATCCAGCATCAATTCCAAATGGCTCAATGTTGATCTCATTTGTATTTATGTTGAGAGGATTTACTATGAATGCGAGAGTACTTTTTTTTGTTTTGAATTGTTCGAATCTCTCAAGAGATTCATCCTTCAGGTTTTTTATAGCTATGCTGAAGTAATTCGTTATCAATAGTTGCATTGGTCTCATTAAGATATTGCTTCAGATTTTAAAAATGAAGTAATTTACCCCTCTCCATGTCTTCAATAAAAATAATTTTTTTTTTGAAACAAACTACTTCTTCAAGCAAGGCGTAGGCTAGGTTGCCCCTTCCTTGCAGTTTTAGATTTAGTTCATTTAGTTTCATAGTGGTATCTATCATAAAGTTGAATTTTTGAAGCCATTTGTCTTCTTCCAATTCAGGATGCTTTTTTTAAATTGAGGAATGTTTTTATTTCGCTCAAGCACAAAGCAAAATGTTGCAATATGTTACCTCTGGAAAGCCATCGCACTTTAATGTGCAGAAGTAGGTAAGAAAACTGGCTATCTATTTCTTCAAGGAAAGCTTTAAACTGGCGATGGTAGAGTGCTTTTGCCAAGATGCTGTTAATAATCTTAATATTACCAAGTTCTTGACCTCATATATTTTGGCCAGATATGTTTGGACACAAAGTGCTTTTTGATGAATTATGCAGTGAAATGTTGGAATTTTATGGTTTATTTTTTTTCCTGAAGAATTGATGTTACCCTTCTATGTATATTCCTGTTATACTTCTGGCTCCATCAGTTGCTATAGAAACGATTTTATTTATATCGATTAATTTATCTTCCAGGCATTTTTGCACAGCATTTTCTATATCATCTCCATGAGTTTGCCCTGAGAGTGGCAGCAATCCTAGGAGTTCTTCTTTTGGACCTTGGGACTACATATACCTGACGAAAAGGGTAACTTCTGATGTGTCTTTTATGTCACAAGACTCATCTACAGCAAGTGATAAGGTAGAAGCCAGTTGAATTTCTTCCACTTGCATATATGTTACAATTGGAAACATTTTAGCAGTTGTACTGTTTTGGCAGATAATGGCAAATCTTTGATTTTCCTTTTAAAATCACGAAACAGTTCTTCAGATGAACTTATAAAACAATCTTTGACATACTTACCACCTGTGAATAGTTTTCCTCTTTTTGCAATTTCTTATGATATTGCAAAGCTTGCTGGATTTACATTATTGGAAGATTGCGCCCAGTTACATAGTATGGAGCTTGACTGTTGTATTTTAGTAGTTCTTCAACAGTTTTTTTTCGTGTGTCACCGGTTGGATATTTACCAGGAAACTAGGTATGTTTTGTAGTGAAGTGTCATTCCAAATCTGACTTCTTATAGTGTGCGAGTTTTTCGTGGCAAATGAGACAAGTTGGAAGGCCATCTCTGTTGCATGTGAATGCGAACAACTCCGTCCAATCTGGATCGAATTCTCGGTTTTCTTCAGCTCTTCTCTTTTTTTTTTTTACCAGATGCCATGCTGGCGGGGGAGCTGAAAAAATGATTTTTTAAAATTTTGCTTAGCTATCTAAAACGGCAATGTATTTACCATTATTACTTTGTTAACACGATCTTCAGATATCTAATCCGATTCTGTTACTTATTTTATTATATTATACGCATACATACCTTTGAGAAAATAATTTAATTCTAAATCATATTCTTCTTGAAACAACAAGCAAATAGACACACAAAAACAGGAAGCAATTAAATTAACACAATGTAACGTCAAATGCGCTATTCAAGGATGACTGACTGACAGCACGTCTAGATCCAGACATGTTGTCTAAGCTCTAGACGGTGGCTGTTTGGGTGAAACGAAAATGGAATGCAATTGGCTGAACGATAAACATGGTCACGGAGTTTCATCTCTAAGAACAAAACAGTAGTTCAAATTTATTGCATACAGGCATGTTGTTGGCCTGCCTCAGAGTAGGCCTTTGATAATTTAATTTAATTTAAATGCCACATCAACAGAGAAAGATAAACTCTAATATTTTAAAATCTAATTTTTATTTACATAATGTGCATAGTTTACAGGACTAATTAATATCATCACTGTATCAGCCAAAGGCTATAGTATCAAAGTTACGGTCTAATACAATCACAACGATGGTCTCATCAATCACAGCCAAACATCCAAGAAGCGAGCTTTCAATCTAATAAGATCTCCTTTATATATATTCCGGAATCTGCATTCGACACCGTCAACTCGACAGTTAAGAATCGGCATCCAATGAAAAATGACTTAATATGACGTAAATGAAAATTACCGTCGAATGCAAATTCCGATTCCATCGCCAGATGCGTGGGATGACGTCATACTGGAAAACGTAATTCCACATGTTAAGCGTAGCGATTTGAAATTAACGATTAAGAAAATAGAAGGTATGGAGATATTAGGTACTTGGTTCGCGAGCCACAGGTTGCTGACCCCTGGTCTAAAATATTCACAATATGTAAAAATCATATTCCACTACTAATCTGAGTCCATTATACCAATTGAACCTAAAAACAGCTATATGTGTTTATTAGATGAAAAATTCAATTATGTAAATGTCTTTTTCTCTATAAAATATATAAAATGTACAGTTACAAATGATAAAAATATCAAAGACACATAAAAAAAATATTAAAATTTTGTATAAAATGCTTTAACAAAGCAAAATGTCTTAAGGTAAATTAATATCTATTTGTGGAGCACTTTTTTTTTAAAAGAAATTTTTGTGAAACACTTATGTTTTTAGTTAAAATTGTCTAAAAAAATTGTAAATTCAAAAGTCATTTTTATGCACTTTTTTGTATTTTTCAAATTTTGAACAAATTTGTTTTAAATTTAGTAAAAATTTTGACTTTTACGCAAAAAGTTCACACAACATATTCTAATTAATATATTTCACTTTTTGTTTCAGCAATATGTTTAAAACACTTATATCTGTGTTGTGAAGCAGGAAAAATGCAGTTAACTCTTAAACTTACTGAGTAATCAAAACTTATGAACACAACATGATTTCACAAACATATATAATTTTTTTAAATAAAAAATAGCTCCAAAATAAATAGTTATTTACTTAAAAACTATTTTTGAGGTTAACAACATATCTGGAAATGTACTGAACATTGTGGTAGAATTTCATTTCAATATATGAAATACTTTTTAAGAAATGAGATTTTCATAATAAAAAAATATTGTGTTTCTCTT
This sequence comes from Nephila pilipes, assembly GCA_019974015.1. Lineage (NCBI taxonomy): Eukaryota > Metazoa > Arthropoda > Arachnida > Araneae > Nephilidae > Nephila > Nephila pilipes. The sequence continues at coordinate 411,785 of BMAW01033385.1, forward strand.
CGAATGAGTTTTGCATTAAAATTTTTTAAGGCTGCATACATTTAACCAAAAAAATGTCATTTTAATGGTTGTCTTAATAAGTGGAAACTCTTTTTTGCTGTCCTGTTCGATACACAGAAAACTAATGGTTGGAATTTAATACAATTCCCTACTAAATAAGCGAGTCCAAACTTTTTTTTAATAATAAAAACTGTGTTTAGACGGGAATGGATTAATAGGAACTTATAAAAGTTTGCATAAAATTGCCATAATAGTTTATATATATATTTAGGAGTACAAAAGGATGCAAAGGTATATTTTGGCAATACAGGTTTTAAAAGGAGTACGGTTGTTTGTGAAAAAGATATACAAAAGTACCTAAAGGAGTATGGTTGGTTACCTTGGGTATTGTTAACTGGCAACAAAGAATTAGAAGTCCATTGTTATTAAAATGTATGAAAAATTACACATCTTATTTTGTAATTGTAATTTTTATATTTCCCCCTGAAAACTGTTATTGTAAGAGTATTACCCCCAAAACTGCAGGCCCTGAGTGTTTGCATCATTCAGCTCTGCCTAAGGCCGACTCAGCCCTATCAAGTGAAAATTCCGCATTATGTTCCAGATTATGGCTTAGCACATAGCATTTTATGTCCATTTTAGATGAACTTTTTACATCTTCTACACCAATCGAATAACAGCGTACAACCCTGTAAAGAAGTTTGAATTTAAAATTATAAAATTTTTAATATTTTCAACAGCGTCATTTATACTTATTTTTAATTATCTCTGAATGCAACAAACTATTACTTTATCATGTTGATGCTTTATTTAATATTAAGTATAATATAACAAACAAATTTTGAACTGAATTTTAAAATAATTATTTCAAAAACTATTATAGATATGCTCATAGTGTTTGTAAACCGAAGTTTTAGCATCACAGGTTTGCTTCCATGTAAAAATTTTATTTTATATTCACCAAATTGTTGTTCAACATATTTTTTGCTCATGACATGTAGTTTTCAACCGAATTGTACAAAACTTACAGAATATATGAAAATATGCTAGAGAAGCAATATATTAAAATTTTAATTTAATATTTTGAATATTCAAATAATTGTAAGTATTTATGGTAAATAATTTTCACTGCATATGCACCATACATAAATAGTTTTTATTGTAATTTCAAATGCAGATTTTCAGGGTAGCTTATGGAAAGTTTATAGTGGTATATTGTTAAGATTATGAATAATGTCCGGATTATACACATACGGATATATTTTTAATTTGAATTTTCAAATAATAAACTCTTTCACTACCAGAGGTAGAAAAACAAGTGCTTCTCTGGGCCCGTGGTTTCTTACCACGGAATGTCAAAGCAGTGCCCAGATGATTTTAGATATTAAGCGTAATTTGCGAAAAAAATTCCTCCAAATTCTATTAGAATATTTTGGGTTTTACATATATTATTTAAAATGCATTAAACTTAATATATATGAAAGAATAAAAATAAATCAAAAATTATATGTTTTATACATAAAAAAATCATATCTTCTAAGAAAATACAAAATATACTTACATTTGCTGCATAAATTTCATGGTGTAATGATATACCCTTATATGAAATATAAAAATACAAAAAATAAATCTTATTTTGCTCTATGCTATTTTTATAAAAAAAATTCTTCAATGCTTAGTCCAACATCTGTCTTACATATTTTGTCAACTTTTGACGCTTCACGCAAGATTTTGAGCAAAGAGCACATCTTCATCCTTTTTTTTCCTTTAATGGCTATGTATAGATTTTGATTATTTTCACTAACATCACTGTCAGATTAATTCATTAATTCGCAAATCTCAGTATCAGATAAGTACTTTCTTTTCGTCATGGACTGTTGCTACAAATAAAAACCAACCAAATGAAACGAACAACTGATAGCATCTGCTACCAAAAGCCCTAATCCCCATAAATTCTCATTTGAACTCCTAAGAAGCAAACAAGAAAGAAAAAAGCAAGCTGAAAGCAAGTGCAGCCTTTAAATCATGTCATTACATTTAAAGAGCCGTGCCGCAACACATGCATTTAACAATTACCCCCCCCCCCTGATAGCCAGAAGTGAAATCGAAGCCCATATCACCGAGGTCAACACTTCAAATAACCTATCTATATAGATTTCACGGAATTGTAATGTCATATAGTAACTTTAAAAAAACCAAATAAAATGTTCTCAGCAAGTGTATCTCTACTGATATGTTGGTTTGTAGTGGGCGTTCTCGGAGCTTATCTAATGTGATACGTTAGGAGTGAACAGGTTAATAATCAAAAATATGTGCACAAATGTACAGTTGATAATTACGCATATAAACAAATATAAAGGTGCACAGACGCTTTTAATTACCAATTATTCGAAAAATCAAGTTTGAAAAATATGAATTAGAGGGAAAGCCCTCAATCATCTTCTCTTTGAAGAAAACTGTAGTTTAGCCATTTAAAATTCAGATGTATTTCAGAACTTAACATTAAAAAACTAGGGACTGTATGTAAGCTGCCCTTAATACCAGTTTCCTTCATTTATCCAAGTAAGAATTATTGTTGAATCAGACCAATAGCAGCATTGGTTCAATTTCAAGCCATAGGCCTTAATTTTGCCAAAACTTGCCCCCATCAAAGCGCCTAGAAGCTCTAATTTTGGAATTGTAGCTACCTTTAAGGATGCTATGCAAGATTTGGAATACAGAAGGAATACTTTATTATAATCACCAACATGAACACAAGAAAAGCAACAGCTGCAAATGCAATTTTACTTGCATCACAAAATACATGTAGGGAGCAGTTTTTGATCATATCAGAATTTATCGTGATCCATCTAAGAATGCAGACTTGTTTCAAAGCTTCTAGATCCTTAAATCACTAAATGAATTCTTCACGTAAAGTTTCCTTTATCTCATCACTCCAGTCTAAAGACATCTTCCAAGTTTTCTGCAGCATCAATTTAGGACAAAGCATTACTGGAAAAGCAAATCCAAAAGGATCAAATATTTTATGAGCTATTAACAGCATGCTTCATTTCATAATTTTTTCTAGACTGATATCTTGTAGCCAACTAAGATTTAATGTGTTAGGATTCGTTAAACATATAATCTTAATGATTCATTAAATGTATAATCTTTCGGATTCGCTAAATGTATTTCCTAAATCTTTATGTTTATCTTGAGTGGCAACTGTATTTAAATGTTGATGTCTTTCATGTTGTTTCGTTAACGGAATAAAAGGAATTTGTCTGAAGAAGATCGCTTGTTTTTACGTTCATACTTTATACGTGATTATAACAAATAGTTCAGTCTAATATTTTACTTTATACAATTGTTTCGAAATGGTGCCGAAATATAACTGGTAAAGTGAACTTACTATTATGCAAGCAAGTACGAAAAAAAATAAATATGGCGACAGACGAAAACATAAACAATTTTAGAACCAAAAATTATCAGAGCATTTCCTAAAGAAATTTGTTGTCGTTGAATTATATATGCTAAGCATGAGAAATTGGCTGAAGGAAATATTACTAGAGTGATGCAATTCTTAGCTGAAGAGGTCGAAGGTTCAGTTGAAACAAAAAATTAGAGGCACTCTTTTTCCTGATAACATTTTAAAATCTTCAATAGAAAATTTTAATATAGATTCAAAAGTAGTAAACAAAAATAAGAAAATTTCACCCTTTTGTGTATTTTGTAATACATCAGAGCATTGGCCTCAGAATTGTGAAACTATAACAGATTATGAAACAGGTGTCCAAAAACTTAAAAGTTCTAATCGTCGCTTTTTATGTACTAACTAGGGACATAGAATTACACAACTTTTGTCGATATCAATCTCATTGATGAACTCAAACTTAATGTTATCAATTCAAGATCGCTTAGAGTTCAAGCTTTTGAATCTTCTTTTACACAAGAACAACATTGATGTGTTCAGCTGACACTTTCAAGATTGTGGAGTAAGCGATCAATTTCGATCACAGCATTTGAAAGCAACAACTTGTACTCTACACATCCAGCTGCTACACTAGAAATAAGTCAATTTTTTCATAAGAAAAAACTCAAACTTGCTGGTCCACCTGATAATTCTTCATTGCCCATTGAACTGCTTATTGGTGGTGATTATTACTGGCAAATTGTTACAGCAGGATCCCCAATTAAGCTATCAGAATCTTTCATTATGATACCTTCTATGTTTGGATGGATTCTTAGCGGATCAAGAACACATACTACAATCATGGATAATACATCTGTTCATCAGTTTTCTGTGCAAGTTTCCACTGATTGTTTAAATGATCAAGTACGTTGTTTATGGGAATTAGACTCCATAGGAATACAAGACATACAAAAAAGAAGAATGAGTGCTACAGATGAAGAAATTTTATCAAAATTTCACAAAGATTACAAAACTGAAGTAATCGAAGAATTGTGTATCTGACCTGGAAATCTATTGTCACACCTCTGTTCCCCAAACATAGTTAAAGCTAAAAACAGATTCCATTTACTTCAAAAAAGACTTTCATCCAGTAATGTTTTGAAGACACAATATAATAAATGTATGCTGAATTATATTGAACAAAAACACGTTGGAAGTTTGTTCCACTGAAGAATCAAACGAAAAGCAAATGCATTACCTTCCTCATCATGCTGTTAAACTGAAACTAAATGGCGAATTGTATTTGATGCTTCATTGAATGATCCAGGAATGCCATCTCTGAATGACACTTTAGAAGCTGGTCCGAATCTTCTGCCTGAAATTGCTGGTTGTCTCTGAACCTCCAACTCGGAGACGTTGTTTTGTTGCAAGAAGATGTCCGCCCAAGACAAGTATGGAAAAAGGCTCGCATTAAAAAACTGATTGAAGGCATAGATGGAAAAATTAGATTGTGCATTCTATGTACAGGAGGAAAAGACATCACCCATCCTGTACAGCTGTTCATCCCTCTAGAGATTGATCAGGGTGGGGAGGATGTTAGGATTCATTAAACGTATAATCTTTCGGATTCGCTAAATATATTTCCAAAATCTTTATGTTTACCTTGAGTGGCAACTGTATTTAATTGTTGATGTCTTTTCATGTTGTTTTGTTAACAGAATAAAAGGAATTTGTCCGAAGAAGATTGCTTGTTTTTAAGTTCGTACTTTATACGTGAGTATAACATATTGTTCAGTCTAATATTTTACTTTACTTAGATATTTTTACTTTATACGATTGTTTCGAAAGAATGTACGGAGATCTAAATGTGTGTTCCACTGAAGTCCTAACAAGTCAAAATTTTTCGTATTAGGAGGATACCCAATCTCGTAGTTCAAAACCACCCTTTTTTTAGATAATTAGCACCAATAAAAATTTTGTTTCAAACTTTGTTCATCTTTAAACAAGATTCTCCACTTAAAAACCGTTTGAAAGACACAATGTTATGAAAGGATCAAAATCAGAAAGTCTATTAATATGATATTCTAAGACAGCTTCTAACAAAATGGACAACTTCTGACACCAAAAACAACTCTCGTGTTGCGAAACATTCAAAGTTTATGACAATCTTTGTTTTTCTACCAAAGGAAACACATGTAATCTCTGTTCTCTTTATTAATACTTATTTGCAGGAAAGCATTTTTTATATCTGATATGACTCCCAATTCTTTTTCTCTAAACCTTGATAAAATATCTGGAATCAATCAGATTGGGATCGATAAATTAATGAAGTAGACAATATTCTGTTCAGAAATCAAAATCAGACAGACAATAAAATATTAAATTAAATGCATCTTAGCATAAATTTACCTTAAGCTCACTGAATGTAATTATTATTAGAATGTATTTTATAATGTCAATCTTGCTTTCAAAAAATATTTTTCCTAACGAGGACTATTGAGACAACACCATCTGTGGAAATAGAGTCTATCATATCTATAAAGGTTTTAAAAGTTTCTTTGAAAGTGGAAGAGGCATACGTGCAAAGTCCATTATTTAACTTTTTTTTGGTAAGAAATGAGACAAGGTTTAAAGGTGGCAAGCAAACCTTTGTCTAATTTATCAAATTTTGGCTAAATTCTGGAGCAACAACAGAGTCACCAAAAATGACACTTACCTCAGTTTTGTTCAGGAAAGCCAAGAGCACTAAGCACATACTTGTTGATTTCAAGTCCAAGAAAATTTGTTCAATCGTTGAAACAAAGCACAAAAAGTCCAGTTGTGTATTGAACAATTTCAGCAGCTGAAACACTGTCAAATAATTTTTTCAATATTTTGAAATAGTAGACAGTAAATGCATTTCAAGTAAACTTGCAAAAAAAAAATCCATGCAACCATCCAATCAATAAGGATTAGATAGATGAGTGTGGGTGAGAAAAATCACATGTGGGAAAGACTAGGCCTAAGCTGGGTTAGCTCGCCAGTCAAAAGTTTCCAGATTACCACCAAAAGAAGGAACCAAGATCCAGTAGGAGAAAAATAGGCTTCGCGACTTCTCTCTGCGAGGTCAAAATGTGGAAATTGCAGTTGAAAAATTATCATTTTTATATTTTCAGCTAATGGATTCATGACCCATTAATATTGTCTCAAAACTACACTGCTGGCCACACAAAATGCAACATCCTGAAGGAAGCATGCAAACCATGTGAAATTTACACCATGCTTTTGCAATGATGAGCTATGCAAATCAATAGCATTGCAAAGCAGACGCACATCACGGGCGACCATAGCGCCACTCACAAGCACTATATAAGGAGATAACAGATTGGTAATTTGAAGTACAGCAATTGTTTCTTCGTGCATTTCTTTTGCGGAAGCTATTTACCTATGTCTCTTGGAAGAGCGTCTTTTAACCAAATTTCTGAATTCGACCAAGGAAGAATAGTATAGGGATTGCGAATTATCCTTCAGAGAAATCAGTCAATGTGTTGGACAAAACCAAGCAACTGTGATCACTGGATGAAGGAGGGACTGACAGGGCCGATTGCACCCACCTAGTTGCACTACTGCCCGTGATGACAGGCAGATTGTGTGCATGGCAGTGATGGATCATGCAGCCACATCATGAACCATAGCACAACAGATTCAGTCTGCTACGCATCATTCGGTATCCGCTCGTACCATTTGATGCTGTTTGCAGCAGAGTGGAATGTCCTCAAGGCGTCCATTGCTTTGTTTACCCTTGACTCGAAACCATAGGCATTTGCGCTGCCAATGGTGCAATGAACGGCGGATATAGACAACGGAATAGAATGACATTGTGTTTACTGACAAATCCTGCTTCTGCCTGCAACTTCATGATGGTTGGATTCAAGTTTGGAGACACAGTGGTGAGAGGCTGCTGAACTGTTGCATTATGCATCGCCACACTGGTCCTGCACTTGGTATCATGGTTTGGGGTGGTATAGGATTTCACTCCTGCACCCCTCTAGTAAGCATTACTGGTACACTGAACATCCAGAGCTACATATCTGAAGTGTTGGAGTCCATGGTCCTTCCATACCTTCAGTGCTTGCCATTAGCCATATTCCAACAGGATAATGCGCAACCACACATGGCACGCAATGTTTAAGAGTTCTTCTTAACCCATCAGATTGAATTGCTTCCTTGGACTGATTGTTTTTCTGATATATCGCCAATCGAAAATGTGTTGTCCATGCTTGCACAATGACTGGCCAGGGATAGACCACCTGCTGCTACACCAGATCAACTTTGGCAATATGTGGAAGCCACATGGACTGCTGTACCCCAAGAATACATCAAAAGCCTCTTTGATTCTATGCCGAGGCATGTGGCAGCAGTTATAGCCAACAATGGCGGTAACACCAACTACTGATTTTGTCATCATCCACACTTCACAAGAGGCTGTAATTTTAATCGTTTGATCTTTGTACAACATGTTATCTGCCAAATAAATTTCGCTGTGATATCTCTGGTCCTTCTGGGTGTAGCATTTTATGTGGCCAGCAGTGTAGAAAGGTCTGTTAATTGGTTACAAGTTCTGATTTCTTTCCAGATCACAATTTTCTTTTGAAATGCAGTTACCTTCTGACTCATTGTTAAAATGTCACTTCATTCTTTGTGTCAAGAGACAAATTGAATATGTTTACTTTTTCAAAAATATTAGATACGCAACATACTATCAACAGCCATATAATGTCACTGAAAAAACTGGCAAACTTTTAACTCTTATCTTTGTTCAAAAGTAAAATGCATAATTCATTGTTCAGTTTAATAATTCCTTTTAGCAGTTTCCACGAAATAAAATACAAATTTCTGTGTAGTACAGCAGATTTTCATGACTGACCCTTTTGTTGCATGGTTATTGAAAATATTCTACAATTCAAGGGTCTTGTTTTACAAAGTTAAGTACACTGATAACACCCTACTTCATACAATGTATTTCTGCTTCATTTTTTGTTAATGATCCATAATACAGTGCACAAATTTCGTGTGGGGTACTATTTCAATTACTTTTGCCTAGTAAGGATTGTTCCCCCCCCTTCTTTTCAATTAGAGCTACTGCTCATCATCGATTACAATAACAGTTTTTCACAAAATGTTACTTGTAAATATATATACTATTAACTGAGCAAAGTTGGCAAGTGCTTTCATCTAACTGAATAGCAAATTTGTCACACTGAGTTATTTGCTTCAACAATTGTTTTTCAAATTATAAGCAATAATATCTATAAAGGAAATGCATTTTAATTTCACTGTGCATTCTTCT